>WYDF02000253.1:0-14164 GCA_009867245.2 Adranes taylori
ATACATACTCTGACCTGAGCTTAGTCCCTCCTCAGAGCGAAATCCTAGGTGCGCCACTGAATCTGTGTATGTCCATATCTCAAACAATTGTTACATTGTTTAACTGATTGTACGAAGAGAGAAGGATACAAAACTGTTTCATACAAAAACACCTTCTCCGGAACCGACCAACTGGCATAATAAGCTTTGAAGGAACTATATATGAGGAAATAGAGATCCTGACATTACACAAGTCCGCTGCCAGATTGAACTTGATAAAGTTATTACCTTTTTCAAAAGAAATTCCACAAAAGTTTGGAATTTCCACCTTGGAGAAACTATTTTAACCCCCAAGACATACCAAGAATATGCAAATAGATTTAACTTAATGTTATTAATACTGGACTCATTACTCACATTATATTTACTCAAATTTACATTAATATTATCATTACACTGAATAATTTCACTACTCCCACTGTCAACACAAAAATCCTCAGAAAGATGAATCGAGACCACGTGCAACCTCCTCCCCAATATCCTCATTCCTCAAAAATACAGTAGCTTTGGTTCAGTCAATAGATCAGGGTGCAATAGCTACTTTCAAGACTTATTATTTACGCAGAACTTTTCGTAAACTTATTCTAGAAACCGATGATAAATCCTCGATAAAAGAGTTTTGAGGAAATACAATAAAGATGCCGTCGATAGCATTGGCGAATCGTGGAAGGAATTGAAATCAGCCACAATGAATAATGTTTGGAAAAAAATTGGCCAGAATGCATAATAACTAATGAGGCAGAAGTTAATTCCATTTCTGACATTCGGCAAAACATATTTAAACTTTGCAAACGATATTATAAAACTTTGGTAGAAGGTGACTTGATTGATCTTCTAGATGCTGACAAAGAACTTATTTGAAAGGAAGAACTGGTGCAGTTAGAAACAGAATTAGCACTTGATGTGGAGCCAGAGTTAGAGCCTGAGCTTGCTATATGCCAAAAACTAACAGCAAAGAACTTGTCGGAAGCGTTTTTTTATTTCGAGCAAGGAACGAAGATCTTTTGCAAAATGATCCCGACGAAGAACGCTGTGCTAAAGTTCGAGGAGCTAATTCCGCCATTAACAGTTACAAAACATTGCAAAAAGAATTGGCAAGATATTGTCAAAAACGTTGACAATATCTTAATTTCTGTCAATCCATAGGAAAGGAAAGTGATGATAGTGATTTCTTATGTTAATGTTCGTCTTTAGTTAAACATTTTATTTTAAGTTCTTTTTGTTCAAAACATGATTACATCTAAGTTCATTGTTTAAATTTGTGTTTATGTATTATAATGTTTTACATATGTACATATTTATGTAATACTTTTCTTTCACTTTTATTTATTTTAATTTAATCATTTTCAAAAAGATTTGAAAACAAATAAAATTCTTTATGAACCAAAATCTAAGACTATGAGGATTTAAAGAAAGTATGTATGGCTAAATTCTGCATGTACATAAGTTTGGATGTATCCAAATAATTGATTCGTTATTCGGCTTTTTCGCTTCACGGCCAACTTTTCCGGAACATATCTAGGCCGTAAAGGAAAATATGTTCGTCACACCTCGGTATGTAATTTTTGTATGATTACCTTTAATATTTTGCCTACTTTATTCGTCAGTTTAAAGTATTCTGATTTATAGAAACTTACTTAGTATTTGTAGTTAGTTACATTAGAAACTAGGCTATAAAAGGCTATAATTTTCGTTTACTGAAATAATGTGCTCTTATTGAAATACGTGATTAGAATCGACCGTCGTGAAAAAAAGGAGGAAGAAGCGTTTAGGTGTTAGATAGCGCTTCCCTTTCATAAAGCTGCAACCGTTTTTCCACTTTCATGCACATCGCATTAAAATCAAAACGGAAGTAATTTCATAATCGATCCTGCGGCATTTCCGCATATACAGTATTCGATACCTGATGTAGGTGCGCGAAACCGATGCCTTCATTTCGAAATTTCAGGTACTCTGCCTAATTGATTGCAGGATAATTGATTTTGCTCGTTAGTCGTGCGCGAGTAATTTCATTCAGCACGCGGGAATCTACTGAACGGTTTTGCGTCGTTGAAAAGACGATACATAAAACGTTTCAATACGCTTGGAGTTAACAGTTTTGTTTTTGCAATACTACATTTTTAGTAAAACAACATTAAAGGATGTGAAGTTTATTTTATAAGATGAATTCATATTACTTCTTTATGAATTCAACTTCTTTGCAATTTTTGAAATGGGTTATATATTTATCTTAAAAGTGATACTATGCAAACATCTATCAAATTTTTTAGTTTAGTTTCAAACCCAGGGAGAGATGGTCATACTTTAGGAAATGATATTTTTTAGATACTAATTTGTTTGTTAATCGTATGAACCTAGCTATAAATATATATAAACGTCTAGCTTTGTCCGTCTGTCTATCTGGAACGCTTTTGATTTTATATATTATTGCCTGAACAACATGATTGAAGAGAATTTATTATTTTTGTTTAAGTTTATTGTGACTTTTCTTGTGCCATTTAATATGTGAAATTAACTGTCAAATTTTGTAATTACATTTAAATAAAATATGACCTGGTAATGGATAGTCGTTTTACGACGGGTTATCATCTAGTAGGTTAATAAGTGTAAAACGTATTCCGCAATGTTTGAATTCTTTCAATAAAAATTTTCAGACAAAAAAATATTGTTTGGCATAAGTCTGCAAATGACGTTCAAGTGAGGAGAGATGGCTATAGTTAATATTAATATATTTTGCGCCAACATTTATGATAATTATAAACCTTATAGGTCTAAGTAATGAACTTAGAAATATAAATTGATTATATAAAATGACTGGAAATCCAGTCACTCTGTTTAGGTATAAAAAATTTATAAAGGAATATGCTCAGCGTGTGAAGTCTTCTAAAAGGAAATACTACAGTCATGAGAGACTAGGAGGAAATACTACATGAATGTGAAAAGAATGATAGCAAGGTTTAGATGTGGGAATATGGAGAGAGGGAATATATATTGGATGAGAGAGAGAGACTGAAAGAAACTGTAGGATATGCGGAGGTAGGGAGGAAACGTGTGAGCATTGGGTGAATGAGTGCAAATTGATTGGATGGACGAAGGGGGAAAGGGAGGAAGCAAGGAATTGGAGGATGTGTTTATGGTAGAATGGGAATGGGGAGAAAATAATGGAGAAAAAGAATGGAGAAGATAAAGGGGATAGAAAGGAAGTAAAAGAATCAGCATATGAGGTCATTTCATCCCTGGGGGATTAGGTAGAAGGAGCTAAAGGGAAAGTGGAATTGAATGGAAAGATGAAGAAAGGGGCTCGATGGAGAAGGTTTAGGGATCATGGAAAAAATAAGGGATCCTGAGGAAGAATTGGAGGTTGGGCCAAAAGGATTGTAATGAAAATATTGAATAAAATTGAGTGAGATTGCAAGTAAAAGGGTGGACATATAATGTATTCAGTAGGGGCAAGAAAGTTAGGAGTGGGCATATAGGGGGGGGGGGGGGGGGGTGGGGGGGGGGGGGGTGGGGGGGTGATTTTGAGGGTGTAGGATTAGGATAAGTTTTTGTTTGTTTCCCTTTCTTTTTTGAGTTCGTTGTCTTTTTCTGTGTGTCAGTGTGGATAAATTAGATTAATTAGAATGAACTGAGATAATGATTTGTAATTGTAAAAAGAGTTGTAATGTTGTTTGTTTGTGCCAATAAAGGTTTATTATTATTAGTACAGTCAAAGACTAAACAACGCACTAAATTCATCAAAAGCAGCGTGGTCAATGTAAAAAGACGATTGAAAAGTTAGTTTATAATAATACTTAATTTACTGTAAAAACGGCATATGTAACATTCTGAATCAACACTTTATTAACAACGCAACTCAAATTGCCAACAATTTTGCAACAATTAAATCAAACAATTGTGCATCTAAAATCTGAACAATTAACAATTTCTTCTTAGCACCAGTGACATGTAATGAAACGTATAATACAATAACAGAGGTTTATAATAAAAAATCGGCAGAGCCAGACGATATTCCTTGTTTCTTATTGAAATACGTTACAAATAGTGTTGCAGATCCCTTCAAAATATTATTAATGACTGCTTTCTGTGGGGGTTTACCCGGATACTTTTAAGTTAGCAAGGGTTATTCCGATTTACAAAAGAAACGAACAGACAGATCCCAACAACTATAGGCCAATTTCAATAGTTTCGGTTTACTCAAAAATTCTTGAAAAATGTATTCTTGTTCGTTTGGTTATGTACTTAAAAAAATTCAAACTCATACGCTACACACAGTTTGGAGTTTTAGAATGTAAAATACAATATATGCTATCTTTTAAACTATTAATAAGATATATCAGGCACTTGACAGAAAAAACTACACACTAGGTGTCTTGTTCGATCTATTCAGAGCCTTCAATGTAATTGATCACAATATTTTAGGCGACAGACATTACTCTTACGTTATAAGAGGAAATGCTTTAGCTTTGATAAATTCTTTCCTGTCTAATCGATTTCAATACGTTGAATTAACAGATAGAAAGGGTAGCTTCATTTTTGATAAATACACCTCAGCTAAACTCAGTGTGAATCTAGGGACACCACAGGACACAATTTTAGCGCCTTTCCTCTTCGTCATCTTTATGAATGACATAGACGTGGCATTTTCTAGCAATCAAATTAGATTATGTAAATATGCGGATGACGCATCTGTAGTTTTGTCACATGAAGATGATCTGATGAAAATCAGTAATGAAATATCAAGCTGGTGCACAACAAATTTAAATTAAACGCTGATAAAACATGTTTTATGCTTTATAGATATCATCATTGTCAAAGTTTTAACTATAGTCCTTTATAAGGATCAATAATAAGAGCATAAAGCATGTACTGAATGAAACTTTCCTTGGTGTAGCTATAACCTCATATCTAAATTGGTAAGTAAAATAGGTCGTATTAAAGCTCCGTAATGTAGCATATAGAATCTACTGTCTTAAAGATATTGTAAATCAAACAGTCCTTCTGACTTTTTATTGCGCCTTTGTGCAGTCTTTTATGTCATATGTTCTAATTTTCTGGGGCTTGTCGCCGGATGTTCAACGTATTTTAATTCTAAAAAAAGTACTATAAGAAGGATTTACAGTAAACCATATGGAGAGCACTGTAAACAGTTATTTAGTAACCTAAAAATAATGACAATATACTCATTGTATATATGTATATATTACTATTGTATGTACACATATGATAATATACACAAATTTACAAAAAACTGTGACATTAACATAGGTATGAATATACGTCATAATAATAAAATAACTATACCTTTGCACTCAATATCCTTCTATAAACAGTCGCCATAATATATGTCGAAACCATTTCAGGATTTCTATAAAAAAAATTGTTGTTCATCTCCAATTTATAGCACAATGGAGTTTTTAAATACCACTCATCACGCCGGCCCTGTTAACCTCACACTATTGTTCTTAAATTGCATTCTCTTTGTGAAATTTTTGTGAACACTAATGACGCTAAATTGTATTTCTTTGTTTTTTTTTTCGTGCAATTATGTATGCTACATATTTTATTCTTATGTTATCTTTTACATTGTATATTCATGTAATTTTAGTATTTTATTTGACGACTCTATATTACCACCGTAATATGACTGGCAAGAAACTATTTTATTTTGTTTTATTTTTTTTAATTATACTTGTTAATGAGAAAAATCTACTTTTCTGAAAATGATGTTTATTACAAAAAAAATAATAAGGAATGCAAAATAAAGAAACCTATGTATAAAATATTAATATTTTTATAGAACGCAATTTAATATCGTAAGCAAAGTTCGCAACAACTTATTTTTGTTTCGCCGTCGCGCCGACTCGTCATCATCTTTATCATTTGACGAAAAATCATCATTTGATGAAAAAACATCTAGCTGATTTGGTTTCTTTTGCTTGCGTTCCTTTAATCTCTCGTTGTTTTACAACGTGCAGATGTGCAGATGTCAGCACTGAGCCATGAAGTTTTCTTTTGAAAACCGTTTTCTTAATTTCAGGACTTGGGCATTTTGATTTTAAATTGAAATTTTTTGTTGGAGTATCATGAGCAACACTGTTTCTTTCCGCACTGACCTGACTGAACTAGATTCTGCACTTGGGACTATTGCTTCTTCCAATGTACTAATTTTACCTCAACTTATCTCTTGCGAAAGAAGATTTAATGCACTTTCTTCAGTTGGCAGGCCGGAAGCTTGAGTAGTCTGGATAGTTTCAGAGGATACTAAAAGCTGGATTTACTTCTGGGTGCCAATGGTTAATTCCAGTTGCTTGAAGTTGCAAAACGTCCCCACACTTCTTAAAAAAGATTGAAATTGTAAACGAGTTAGTTGCCAACCTGAAATATTTTTAATCTACTTTTCGACGGCATTTTAGTAAGATCATTTCAATAACTTAAAGCCAGCGCGATCAAGTGGTTTGCAAGAAATGACTGGAATGCTTGGAAGTCAAAATATTATAAATCGAGATATAATGAGATGTATGTCAAGCCATTATTTAAATATTGGACTATTCACATATGCTGACATGAAAACAAGAGAGGCTGGTAGCATGTCATCTTCAAACTCCTTTTCTTGGCTTTCATTATGACTGCTGGTGGTACGAAACCTCCTTCAACACATTACAACAAGCAATAACACTAATGGTATCTCAGTTTTCTGCACTTTTAATAGCTGAAACTGTTTTGTTGCAATCTTTTCCTGCAATAATGTTTCCAGGTTTATTGTTTAGTTGTAAGCCTGTGTCATCTATATTATAAATTGAGCCAAGTTTATTAAACAAACTGTTCTACTTAAGAGTATCTTCAACAAGTTTGAAACAATTATCCATTTTTTCTTTATTAATTCATTGACTTCTTGCTAATGATACACCTTCAGCTTTTCTTATTCACAGCGCAAGATGTTCAGCAAAGAGTCGTACTAGCCAGTTGCGGCCAGCAAGTTCTCTATCACGATTAAACGAATTTTTATGTCCAGTTTTTCGGCAAACTTAAAAGCTAAGTTTCTTAGGGCAGTTCTTGTCATCGAAAAAGCGTGTTTCTGCATCTTTAAGATATGTCGCACCAATCACTCTTCATTTTCTTTTCCTTTCTAAAAGAAGGACAATGCAAGTAGGATCTGATTGATCGTTACTTTTAAGTCTGCGTTCCAAACTTTTCTTGGAATTCCATACTTTTCTGCTGATTTTTTTTTACGGAACAGCCGTTTTTCATTATGTTTATGACATGAATTTATGACTGTTTGCCCAGGTTCCTCGGTTTGTATTAGTTTTTCTTTTGTATAAATTGGACATGTATCTGTAAACAAATGAAGCATACATAAAAATTTCAACAGATATTATATTCCAATCACATGACAAAATAATTTTCAATACTATTAACCGGAATATTAATAATACATACCTTTATTTTTAATTAAATATTTAATTATTACTGGGAGGGTTTATGTATTAATATCTACCTAACCTTCTTAGAAACGGTTACAACACAATTTTCTGCTAAATGTTAATTTTATCTATATAATAAAAATCTAACTCCGTTTTGTTGGCGAAACCGTTTTCCAGACAAACAGTTAGAGCTCCAGCGATCGAATTCACACCATATATTCGTTATATCACGGAGATGCTAGACCATGCCGCTGGTCACGGAAAAGCTGCGACCACGGCAATTAGGCTATTTCGCTGAACGGATAGTAGTACCGTAGTCTGCGGCAAAGTCACGACAATAAATCCAAAACCATACCACTGGCCGCGGCAAAGTCACGGCAATAAAATCAAAATCATACCGCTGGCCGCGGCAGAACCCCGGCGATGAAACAATTACTCGCGGCGATGCGGCAGGCGTAGGCCACGGTAATGCAGACAGGTGACCTGTCCGCGTCGTAGGAAAATAAGGGGACCAGGTGCGGGGCAAAACAACCTACGTGAGACCAACCTACGTTATTATTAAAAACACTTATTTTCATAATCAATATATCCTCACATATTAGTACCCATCTATTCCAACTGATAAGAAGTGCTGGTCATGTCAAATAAAATAAACCATCATTAAAAAATAAACTTTTAGGTTCTATGAGAAGCATGCTTTGCAAGTTAACTATAGTAGTCGAATTAAAATAATTGTTCCAATTTAAAAAAAAGTTTTGTAGATTATATTGCTTAGCAAGTAATTTTTTTTTGCCACCTTTACAAATGTAGATCTAAATAATTTTTTCAATTTCTTTAAAAATAATGTAGCATATTAATAGAAACTGTCTTCTCAATAAACTCAATAAACCAATTTGTAGTAAAGGTTATATAAGCTGCAATTCACATACATATCGCTTCATTGCATTAGTTTATGAGACCAACGCTCTGTAAAGTGCACACATTCGGCTCGGCAAGCCAACTTGAAAATCTTTATTTGAATTTTACATACGTATAATGATGAAGGCTACCACAAATGCCAGAAATGCAAATCCACCCTAATTACCTTCCACTATCTAAGCCAATTTGAACTTCCTAAACGTCAATATGCAGTTTTCTTACTGCCTTGTGCAGTCATACTATCGCTTAAAGCGTGTATTTTCACCAACGTACCGTCAAGGAACGGTGCAACTTTTGCGGTTAATGGCATATATTGGTCGGATTATAATAACTGTGTAAAACTTTAAGTACCATCAGTATTGTACTCGTTTTGATATATTAGTTGTACCATATTTTATTAGTTGTACCACATAGCAATGTACCATCAAGTTGAACATTCTACACACTCAAAGGTGATGACTCTGCAAAACAAGTACTTGTCATTTGTTAGTAATATTTTTTAACTGTGCAATTATTTTAAGTTTACATTAGGATTAATTATTTATCCATAGTCGACAAGGCTATGACAATTATAGCAAAAAAATCTACTCTAAGAATATTACATTCCAACACATTGTTCAATTTTAAAATTATTGATATTATTCTTTTTTATCATGGATTTTTAGATACTATCTCTGGCAGTTAGAGTAAATTCGTTGAACATTAGCGCATTATTAACTATTCCTTATTTTCTAATTGTATAATGTATGATGACAAATGCAAGTGAAAGATCAAAATATATACCTTCAGTAATTATAGTAATAGAAATGTTAGATAGCTCGATCGATTTCTGATTTGTCACTATTGTCACCATATCAAATGTCAGACCTTACAAAAATAGTAATTTCACATCTCTATTAGTTCATTGTTTTTTCCTGTGTTTTGTAGTCTCTAATATTTTTGCAAAATAATAGTTTTTCGTGTTCCAGTTTTTCTCTCATTGCCTCCGCCTGTAATTAGTCCAATATTACAAAAAACTATATATGTTAGTCCAACATATATCACTACAAACTTATGGAATGAGTTTTGAATTGTCATTAAAACATAATTAATTACATTTTCGGTAGTGACTAATCAAGTATTTAAAGGATATAAGTTTTCTCAAAAGTACAATTTTCACAGATGTGCAACCTCTATTAAAAAAAGTTTTTAGAGCAAAGTAATATCATAAACCTAAACTTAGTTGGTGTAACCTGTTTAAACTTACTACATATTCAGCATCTGATATCATTTGATTGCGTGTCGAGAACGTGGACGGTTTTCGATTATATTGCACTGTGGTTGTCAGCATTTTGTGTTTATAAAATAATTGAACAGTAATCCTTTAAAACTTTGCATATGGAAATAAATCTCTTAGGCTGCTTAGAAAATTTGATATTTAATTTCTATTAAGATTTAACTAAATGCGAGGTATTTTGTTACATCTCAAGTTTTTAACAAATTATAAAAAAACTTGTTCGGATTTTGGACAGCTTTTTATTTGTTCAAATAGATATAAATCGATTCAAATCAAACGTACAACAAAAGAGTATTAAAGTACACCTCTGCTTATATATAAAAAAATATATGTAATTATATCATTTCATTGCTCATAGAATTGATAAGGGCCAATAGGTCCACAATTTTTGTAATGCTTGTGTGTTTGCACCTTGTTTTGGGTGTTATTTGCAGGTGCGGAATCTGCAGATGAGGTTGGTGGCTTTTTAGGCGGTTGAGTTTTGCTTGCCTTTGCAGGCAAACGGGGGTCGCCTTGTAGGCGGCCTGGTGGTGACGAGTTTAGAGCTTTTGTAAGCTCTAAATGGCTCTTGTCTGACCCATTTCTGGGTCTGGAGTTTTTCGTGCCCCAGGACGCGAGGTTTTTTGGTGTTGGGGGGACCGGGGGTGGGTTTTCCGTGCAGCCTTTGTGCCGTTGGACATTATTATGTCCAGCGGCGAAATTTTCTTTGGAGCTTTCAGCTTTATTCAGTCTATGACTGAGAAAAGGAATAGAAAAAATAAATAAAAATTGGACGAGGAAAAAAAAATTAGATTAAAAAATCAGGGACGAGATTTTTCCTATGCTCACTCGCCGTTTAGGCTCTAGTACTCTAGAATGAACCGCACGAGTAAGAAATCCCTACGACCACCAGCAGTGGCAGCTACCTTATTTTCTGCTTCTCCTAAATTCTTTCTTCCTGCTGAAATAAAAAGAAAAGAAAACAAATAAGAATTAAATCCTTATGTCTTCGTTAAAATTTAGTATTTTAAAGCGTTCTTCATTGTTAGCTTATAAATAAGCGTGTGTCGCAGGTAGCTGTTCGGTTCTTTCGCCTCTTCTTTATCGCACTTCGTGACGCTTCTGCCAATTAGCGCGCTTGGTTGACGCCTGCTGTCTTCTTAGATGTGTTGGACGACTGCTGTTTCGATCTCTGCGGGACGCTTCTTAGCAAAGAGATATTGTGGCAACTTATGTAGTTGCAGGTATATCTCTCCGCTGACGATCTACTAAGATGCGCGTCTGAATATCGAATAAACGGTATACAGTATACGGTTGGTTTAAATATAGAAAAATAGTTTCTCACACGGACAGTCAGTAGCGGATTCAGAAAATATGTCAGGGGATGGCATTCAACTTGAAAATAAACATGATACATAATTGATATATTGCTCATCATGTTGCAAACATGTACAATTAGAGGTACATTCATGACTAATTATGTTGATAAAAATAAAGAAAACCTATATACATATTTATTCCATTAAAAATCTTTTGGGAATTAATAATGTAACATTTTATATGCAAAATAAATTCTCATCAGGGAGTGGAGGCTTAAGGGCGCTTAGAAAGGGGTTTTAGAATTCAGGGCGGGCGGGCGTTTTCGGGCTTTTATGGCGCGCGGGCCGGGTGTTTTAAGGCTCAAAGGTTTAAAGGGCTTTGTAATCATAAATGAAAAATTTTAGAGAGGGCTCGGACACGCCTTAAACGGAGAATGCGAACTTCTAATCGAGTGTTATGGGAAGTTCAGGGGATTAAAAAAACAGTTATCAAGGAATTCCAGTTATTAAAGTTAAAGTTATCAAGGTTCCACAGTATTATACATTTGGTGCGGAATTGATTTTGTAAAAAAAGTGGCAATTCTTTAAAGAAGAAATAATCTACAGAAATGAAGCAGGAGAATGTTCACATTTCAATGAGGAAGACGATACTGATAAAAATGTAGGTTTAAAAAAGAAATAAATTCAGCGACTTGCCAATGCTGTAAAAATTGTATAAGCTGTTGTTTTGAAGTTTAACAAAAGTTTAATTTACATTCTTTAGCCTATTAAAATTTATATTTAAGTAGCTGATCCCGCTCGTGAAAAAATCCCACGTTCCTGTGTTTAAAAATCAATTACGTGTTATGACAAATGTATGGTGTGAGTTTGGTCGCTGTAGGTCTCATGGTGTGTCCGGAAAACGGTGACGCACACAACTCGAAGTTAGATTTTTATTATATAACATATAGAAATACATTCTGACGCGTTATCTTTGATTCAGGCTAGATTAGAAGGATTATGATCATGGTCTGCGAGAAAGATATTTTACATAGAATTAATAATACCGAAATTATAGACACATAGTAGGAAAGAAGCAGTTTGCTTCGAAATATTCTGTAATTTATAGTTATGAATATTAATATGTCTATTTTTGTTGGAATATTAAATGAATACCTATTTTGGAATTTTTACTTTTTTCGGAATAAAATTTTTACTTTTCGTTTTTAGAAAACTGTTTAGTTTTGTACTTAAAATCTCAATAAATTAAAGTATTGTATATCTTTTTCATTTCACTGGAATCGTGGACAAACCCATTCTAGATTTCCCGCCAAGAAATTTGATTCCAGTCCAGCCCTGGAGACTGACTAACGCGAAGTGACTCACAAGTGACGTCACAAGTCACGCGAAGTGTTTCTACAAAAGAAAATTTTACTGTATCCTGTTTTTCAAATAATTTTATCAAAATTACTTTATCGTCGTGATAAAATTCTGGTATTAGTACCAATAATTACAACTGATTATTCTTTGAAACGACAATGGCAGACTCCAACGTGTGGCCAAAGGGTAAACCCAGAAGAGATGGCGAAAAAATTATTATGAATATTTTCTCTAAAATTAAATGTGAAAATCCAAAAATGTCAATGAATGGTTTGGTTCAAAAAGTTGTGGAAAGTACAGGTATTTCAAGAAATACAATTTTTAAACTTCTGAAAGAATTTTGAGGAGGAAGTAAACATCCATTAATCGATAATCGATAAATTGGACCATTTTGAAAAATCCTTAATAAGACGTAAAGTTCATCAGTTTTATCTAGAAAGTGAAATTCCAACAGTTCAAAAAATTCGAAGGAAAATCAATGAAGACGAAGATATGCCAAATTTTAAACGATCCACTTTTTATAACGTTTTGAAATATTTAGGATTCAAATATATAAAACACCAAAGAAAATCGATATTAATTGACAGAAGTGACATTGTTGCTTGGAGATGTAAATATTTATCAGAGATAATGCAGATGCGCGATGCAGGTACTTATAAACGTTCAAATTTATTTAACAATTATTTTAAAATCCATTTTTGTAACTTTTAAGAAGGCCCATTTATTACTTAGATGAAACTTGGTTAAATTCGGACACACAAAATCAATATATTGGCATGATTGTACCGTAAAATCATCTAGAGATGCATTTGTGAAAGGATTGTCGACGGGAATGAAAATGCTTACAGGTGCAGGCCAACGTCTAATTATTTTATATATTGGGAGTGAAGAGGGATTTCTAAATGGTGTGTGTCCGAATTGTCCTTTGTATCTAAGTCAACCAAAGACTATCACGAAGAAATGAATGGGGACGTGTTTAAGAAATGGTTTCAATCTATATTACCAAAGTTAAAACCCACTGCAGCTGAACTAGTGGATAATGCCAAATATCACAGCGTTAAACTGGTTAAGTTTCCACATATGGGTTGGAAAAAGGGGGTATTTTAAACTGGTTTGCATAAAAAATATCGAAGCAAATGCAAACAACAATAAAGCTCAGTTAATAGAAAAGTCACAATAATTCCTTTGATAAATATGTTATTGAAGAAATGGCTAAAGAATTTGGCCACGGAATTGAAGTATTGTGTTTACCTCCTTATCATTGTAATTTGAATGGGAACAAATTAAGAATGAAGTTGCATCTAAGAACATAACATTTAAATTGGGTGATGTCAAAATGGGAAACTGCTATAGAGAATGTAATATTTTTCCAACTTTCATAGCAACCGAGATATTTAGGGCAGAATTTTTTTTCAAGGTTAAATTAACTCGATACTAAATCGTCCGTTTTTTTAACTCACTTAATCCCTCAAATATTAAAGTATCTTTCAATACAAGAAATTAAAAAAAAAATTACTGCGAAACTTTTCGAGAAAAAGGACCGCAAAATTTTCAAAAAAAAAACCTGTATATATGTTAAATTGTGATTTTAGAATAAAATGTTTCAAATAAAATCGAAGAGGCTTTATTTAGGTAAGCTAGAAAAAAAGTTAAAATATTCAAACTTTGAATATTCAGACTTCTGACATCGGACTTCTTTTGTTCGACGCATAATACGAGCCACTAAATGTGTGCAAAATTTCAGCCTTCTTGTTTAAAAACTGATTTTTTTTGTGAAAAACATGGCGCATTTCCGCCATAATGGATTTATAAAAAAATGAAAGTCACTTTTGCGGAACACTCATACATAC
>WYDF02000264.1:0-14164 GCA_009867245.2 Adranes taylori
TATTGTTTAGAGAGTCGTTACGTGACATCTGCCCAAAGAAGAATCTCGTGTATGACGTCGTCTTTTTAAAGGTGCTGTGGTTAAGATTCTTTGGAGGTGCAACTTTTTACGTATTGTAATTAGTAATTAACTCGTATTAATTAACTCGTTGTTATTAGCTCGTCATTATTAATTAATTAATGTTATAATTAATATTCCGTAATATGTCCGTAATATTAATATTCCGTAATATTAATTAATTTGTTATTAAACAATTTGCTACGTAAGTCAAATAACTCGTATTAATAACTTCCTTGTTATTAATTCATTATTAATTATTGTTATTATTTATACACTTTCATTATTATTCAAATTCTTGGGTATACTCTTTATTTGATTTTATTACGTATCACGTTTTTGTTGTTATTACGTTTTCGTTATGAATACATTATTATTAATATTCCAATATTATTGATATTCCGCTGTTATTAACGAAATAGTTCGTTATTAATCAGCTCGTTACTTAACTCAAAATTAACTCGTATTACTTAATTCGTTGGTGGTATTTATTCGTTATTATTAATGAATTAATGATATTATTAATATTCCATTATTAATATGTTTTTTGTTATAATTACGAATTACGTTTTCGTTATTAACACATTATTATTAATATTCCGTTATTATCAATTAATTCTTTATAATTAACAAATTAATTTAATATTAATCAACTCGATACGTAAGGCGTAATTAACTCATCTTAATTAATTCGTAAATATTAATTCGTTATTATTAATTAAATAATGCTATTATTTATATTCCATAATAATCGTTAACATTAATACGTTATCGTTGTTATTACGTATATCGTCTTAGTTATAATTAAGTTCTCGTTATTAATACGTTACTATTAATATTCCGTTATTATTCATATTTTGTTGTTGTTATTAATTAATTCGTTATTATTAATGAATTAATTTGTTAATAACTAACTCGTTTAGTAATTCGTAAATAACTCATCAATTCGTTGATATTAGTTCGTTTTTATGAATTAGTTAATTAGATTACTAATATACCGTAATATCTCGTTAGTATTAATACGTTTTCATTATTATAACGTATTAGGTTTACGTTATTATTTTGTTTTCATTATTAACACCTTGTTATAAAAAATCCGAAATGATTGATAATCCGTTGTTATTATTAATTAACTTGTTACTTTTAACGAATTAATTCCTTACTAATCAACTCGTTATGCTATTCCTAATTAACTCATTTTAATAAATTCATTGTAATTAGATCGTTATTATTAATAAATTAGTGATATTATTAAAATTCCGTAATGTTTCGTTATTATTGTTAAGACGTTTTCATTATTATTTCGTAATGTGCTTTCGTTAATAATACGTTATTATTAATTTATTGTTATTAATTCATTATTATTAATCAATTATTGTAATTATTCGTATTTCGTAATATTTCATTATTATTACTACGTTTTCGTTGTTACTACGTATTACATTTTTTATTATTACGATTTGGTTGTTAATACGTTATTATTAATATTCCGTTATTACTGATATTCCATTGTTATTATTAATTAATACGTTATTATTAACGATTAGGTACATTATAAATCAAATCGTTGCGTGACTTGTAATTAATTCGTATTATGTTTAATTCGTTATTATTAGTTCGTTATTATTAATTAATTAATTAATTAATTAATGTTATTATTAATATACCATTATTTATAAGTTTTTGTTATTATTACGTAAAACATTTCGTGATTATTAAGTTTTCGTTAGTAATCCGTTATTATTAATATTCCGTTATTATTAATTAATTCCTTGTTATTAACAAATACATTTGTTATTAATTAACTCGATACGAAAGGCGTAAAAATCTCATATAAATTAATTCGTTCTTATTAATCCGTTATTATTAATTAATGTTATTACTTGTATTCCGTAGTATTTCGTTAATATTAATACGTTTTTGTTATTATTACGTATTACGTTTTCGTTATTAATACGTAATTATTAATATTTCTTTATTATCGACAATCCGTTGTTGTTATTAATTAATTCGTCATTATTAATGAATTAGTTCGTTATGAATCAACGTAGCTCGTAATTAACTCGCATTATTTAATTAATTGTTATTTGTTAGTTATTAATAATTAATTAAAGGTATTATTAATATTCCGTTATTTATTCGTTTTGTTATTATTACATATTACGTCTTTCTTATTAATGCGTCATTATTAATATTTCGTTATAATTAATTCGTTATTATTAACAAATTAATTTGTTATTAACCAATTAGATACGTACGGCGTAGTTAACTCATACTAATTAATTCGTAATTATTAATTCGTTATTATTAATTAATGTTATTATTTATATTCCGTAATATTACAGTAATATTAATACATTTTCGTTATTATTACATATTACGTTTTTGTAATAATTAAATTCGCGTTATTAATAAGTTATTATCAATATTACGTTATTACTTATATCCCGTTGCTGCTATTAATTGATTCGTTCTTATTATCGAATTAGTTGGTTATTAATCAACTCGTTACATAACTCGTACTATAACTCGTAAATATTCCTTAATAATACGTTTTTTTATTATTACGTATTACGTTTTCGTTATTATTACATTTTTGTTTTTAATACGTTATTATTCATATTTCGTTATAATTATAGATAGATAGATAAACCTTTATTCACATAATTATATTACATCCCAATTTAACAGTAAAATAAAACAATAATACAAATAAAAAAAATTAATTCTTAACACTAATTTTTTGATATATTTCGATTTAGGGATGGAAGGGAATGCTTTTAATTCCTCAATATTTACTGTATTTTTCACCCTTCATCCCATTATTCCTTTCCCTCAAAACCTTTCTTTTTCCTCACAACCTTTATTCCAATAAGTTTTCGTTATCAAAATATTATTAACATTAATTAATTCGTTATTTGTTGTATATTATTAATTAATGTTATTATTAATATTTCGTTATTATTAATACTTTTTCGTTATAATATATTTTAGTACTAAAGAGTTTAATTAAATCATCATTTAACTTAGTCTCGAATTAATTGGTATTATTTCAAACGTTTTTCCGATTTTTTTATTATTATTTTGACCTCAAGTTATATTACCATGCATCAAACTTTTGGTATTTAAATGAGACTTCCTTTCCCATGCAAAAATATTGAATAGTACGAAAATTAGAACCAAATCAATAATAGTAATCAATATTAGCTGCATTACCACCCTGCTGAGTTTTTGGCCACATTCATGATTGTACTGTATTTACGGCGCCGAAAGTGCTCCATAATAATTTTTGCGTATGCTGTTCAAAACCCCCAAATACCTTATCTCTACCTAATATCCGACAATCCCATTTTAAAGTACAGCGAAAAAAAAAAAACAAGTTGCTCCCTTAGACCGATGTATAATCATATATTCCCCCTATCTACCACATATTTTTATTCGAGTTGAAACCAACACTTAGATTCGCATATACTTTACAAACTCAAAGCTATAAAAATAAACAACACGCTTAAACGCTATATGCGTGTAAAACTTTAGTAAATGGAAACTGGCAGAAATGATTTAAAGGTCCTGATAAACCTATATAGATTATGAGGAAGTTCTATCTTGTTCTAGTTGATAATGTAAAAGACGCACTAAAAAAATTGTAACAAATCAGGGAAAAGCAAATCACATTAACATTAAACTAAACCGATCATTCACTTAATATAAACAATGTTCATACATGCAGTTGAAATAATAGTATGTTATGCATAAATCATCATTACACCTTGAAGCAATAGTCAATGTTTATTTTAATATAACAATTTAATAGAAGACTATGAACTCAATATTAAACTTATATGCTTACAGGAATTACAGGAATAATTCCATGTCTGGACGGTAGAAAACAGCCCAAGTGGTCCATTTTACACCGGAAGCTACCATAATTAAATCTTTAAGTCTTTTTATCTACTCCCCCATCCAGTTTGTCCGTATCGGATTAAGAGTTCGGGCAACTTAGTTTCCCTTTGTACTTCAAAACATCCACGACAGGAATCTGATGGTTCATCTTCAAATCTAGAAGTTATTTAAATGTGACTTGTTTAATTTTCATGATTTACGTAATGTAGTCACTTACTCTTTTCCAGTGTACCTCCCAATTAATCATCTTCTTGATTATGTGGAAAGATTCAACATCTTCACCTATTAGGTTTATTACTGCTTTGCTACTTTCCTCCCAAACAACGCAGGGAAATATTGTGTGCTTAGTGTTTTCAAGCGGGTTTGTATAGTAATAGCATTGGGCGCTTTCATATTCCCTAGTTAGACGCAAAAATTGCATGTAGAGTTAGAAAATAAAAATATGTCTCGGTACTTTCTATTAATTCATTTGTTGATGTCTAAAAATAATTTTCTAGTTCAAGCTCCATTTTCTAAGCAGTTAAACTTAAATTACCAGTTTTGCAATCAATATTCTCTATACACCTTTTCTTGTTAAGACTTTTGTTTTCGTTTTTGGCCCTGTAAAGCATTAGTAATAAGATTGGAGCAATGTCTGTCAGCTGAATAAAGCTTCTATAAATGTCCTTCTATAAAGTTTGATCACTTTTAGTAAGCCAGAACATTCTCGTAAGGCTGAATACTGCATGACTTATATCTATAGTGTTTCATTAACTTTTACTAGTCAGGTCAAACATTCAATTAGGTTATCCCATCCAAACCCTATCTATAGAAAGTTATATCAGCACGAAGGAAGCACCGAAGGGAAGAAGTCACGAGATAGGTAAATGACCTTTTAAATAAAAATATGATACGTCCATCATGTTCACCTTGATCGTGTCCAGTCATAGTGATATCCAAGAAATAGGGTCAGAGCGGCGCTCATAGATTATGTATAGATTTTAGAGCACTGAACTCTCAGACGGTCGGTATCAGATATCCGATTCCAATTGTGTCTGAGGTGCTAGCCAAATTAGGCCCTTTTCAATACTATGCAATCCATAACCTCGCATCAGGTTATCACCGGGTCGTAATGGCACCTAATAATGCTGCAGCTTTTTGAGTAGGTCAATTTGGATAGGAAGAGTAAATTGTTGGTAAACGATATAATTAGGGTTGGGAGTAGGTTGGAGCAAATGCGAAGATAGGATATGAAAAAAATATCCAGCAATTTTGACAAAGGATTCACATGTACCAAGATTGATTATTCAAAGTGCTCATGAGAAAATGTTACACGCAGGAAATACGTTAACATTAACATATACATCCGAGAAGTACGAGGCAGGTTTGACATAAATCTAGCCTTCGATAGATGGCGTTACGTGACAACGAACGCCATATTGGTTTTGACATCTGCCATCCAACACATGATGTCTATCAAAATTTGAAGCAAAAGACCAATTAGGTTTTCACAGCCGTCCAAAGCAAGCAACTTTTGTGTTTTGAGAAAAATGGAAAAATTCGAATATTGTTCAGTGACTAAGTTCCTTCACAAGAAAGAGAAAAACAATGCAAAAATCAAAGCCAAACTGGATGCTGTTTATGGCAAATCTGCACCGTCGCTAGCAAGAGTTAAATTTTGGAAAGCTGAATTTGTTCGGGGTCGTACGAGTGTTTTTGATGATAACCACCCAGAGCCTTAAAATATCGTCACTACACCAGAAATCATCAAGAAAATCCATGATATGGTTATGGCAAACCATCGAATCAAAATCCGTGAGCTAGCAGAGGCTACAAACATATAACTGAGCGTGTACACGCCATCATGCACAAATATTTGGATATGAAAAAGGTATCGCGCGATGGGTGCCTTGTGTTCTTACTATCGACCAAAAACGTGTGACAGATTCGAAAAAGCTTTTGGCAAAGATCAAACGTGATCCAAAGGATCTTTTTCATCGATACGTCACTGCTGATGAACTGGGTCCATTACTACCCGCCGGAGACGAAGAAACAGTCATAGCAGCGAAGAAAAAGCGGTGGAGACCCACCGAAGATGCCGATCGAAACGTCAGAGTAGTGAATTAAAAAAAAAAGGAATGGTAACATATCTTCGAGGTCAATACCTAAAATTATATGTTTGCTTGAAAAATTCAGAATAAGGAATCTTGAACTCTCGGACTAATAATGGGTCAATCGCATGTAACAGATAGCCAAGAGAAGAACAGTTGGGCTAAGAATAGTAGGTTAGGTAGTCTGTGGTTAATTTTAGTAACATCAGGTTCGAAGGACCAGGCCCTAGATTTGGTTTGTTGTTTTCAATGATATCTAACGAGAGTAGTTTTATTGAAAGTTCCATAAGAAGGGTTTACCGTTAGAAAGTTACTTGTTTAATGATGTGAAATAATTGCCAACATCATTTCATTGTTCCAACAGTAGTCACAATCTCAACAGTAGTCAGTTACGCTATGAAGATGCTTGTTGAAAGTAAATAACAAAATCCTTTGTCTACGAGGGTAGTACCAGAAGTACCCGCCTTAACAAAGTATACACAAACTATTTGGGAAAACATATCTATATTTCTCTACATATTCTTCCGATGTTTAGTAGCTTAAACTGCGCTGTTTATAGTAAGAATTGTCGAACTACGTACAATAGCCATCAAGAGCAGACTTCACCTCTTCACTGTCTACAAATCGTTTACCACACTGAGCCATTTTGTCAAGTTTGGGAACAGAAAGAAATCTAAGGGAATTAAATCTGGCGAATAGGATGCGTGAGGAACCAATTCAAAACCTCATTGATTTTGGGCATCGCGCTCTGGTGCACTGTCTTGATGAAACAAAACTTTTTTCTTTTTTTTTGATTTCATCACTCAAATGCTGCAATAAGTGTGTATAATACTTGCTGTTTTTCTTTTTTTGAAGATAATCAATGGAAATTATCCCACGCGCTGAAAAGAAAAGTGACCCCATGACCTTGCCTCAGATGGAATTGTCTTCGCCATATTTTGGGTCGATTCTCCCCTTCCAGTCATCCTTCGTCTCAGGTGTGAAGTGTTGGCTTTGTTGATGTGCTTTGAAGAACTTGGCTTTGTTGATGTGAAACTTCACCAAAAACTCGATTGAAGCATTCTCATGACGCTGTTTTTGTTTCAATAATCGCGCCACTCATCTAGTGCACAGCTTTCTCATGGCCAAATTTTCAATCAATATGCAATGTAGAACACTTTTTGATATGTTTGCCATATCTGTTAGCTCGCGCACTTTCAGTTGATGGTTATCCAATACCATTTTGTAGATTTTCTTCACCATTTCTGGCGTGGTTACCTCAATCGATCGACCACTGTAATGTTCGTCACCCAATGTTTAACTGTTGTATACGAAGGACCAGACTCCCCCTGAATAGAATCTAGCTCCATTTTGATATTTGTTGGACTGAAGCCTTTCAAATCAAAGTTTTGTATCACATAACGATGACCAATTCGAAAAACGAACAGTATTCACTATTGATTGCTGTCAAACTTTTGTATAGTAACAAAAAATATTTTTATGTTTCTCTGAGTCCGATTCGGTATCAATTATATATATATATATATATATATATTCTTTGAAATTTGTTCTGGGGCAAACCCCAGAACTACAATGTTATCACCGTATCTAACTAACTAAACCCCAGATGGCACACTTTGTGACAGACTCTCACACGCGACGCTGCTTCGGCATGGCTGGTCGCTGAGTGCTGGCCGCTGCTGCTGGACGCCTAGTCTTCGAGTTCGCAAAATTGGAACTAAATAATTCTATTCAAAATCTTGCTATTTATAAGCCGGAGCCGTCGCTTTGATTTTATTCTGTGTGCGGGTCAGGGCTAACAAACCATATATTGCTTTCTTCCCGATACAGTTCACACATTACAGTGTAGCAGCAGCAGTGCAGCGAACAGAGATGAGCCAATACGTATATTATTTATTTTAGTCTAAATGCCTTATTCTTATCTACGGATGGACGGCAACGCTTAAACTCGTTCATACTAGACACAGTTAATGTGCAATATATCGTTAGCGGACAATGCGTGTGACTCAGCGCGTTCGTATATCCCAGCAGTATCTAAGTACAAATTTCATAACTGGCTATTCCAGAATTTATTAATTTAATCTATTTCAAGTGACATGTTTTGTTACAACATAGTTTCATAAGTTTATTATACAGACCGTTCCATAATGTTCGTTCCAGGACTAAAGATTGAGATGCCCAATTTTATTAGTGATTTATTTCTTGTGGTGTTCACAGTTTCAATATGGCGAGTTTTATCTGTTAGGTAGGCACTTATTAATCGTTATAAATTTTGGGGTATTTCAGCGCCGTCTAAAACATCTAATACTAAACTTTGGAGAATAAAAGGTCAGAGCCCAAAAAGGGGTTTGAGACACTTCCAAAACATTTAGTAAAAATTCAAAATATTTGACAAATAAAAAATGTGTACCTCTAAAGTAGTTGCTATTTTAGTGCGTCAATAAACGCCAACAATAAAAATCCAGATAAGAGTACCTAGGAAATATCCGTACACTGAAACATTATTTTAATAAATCTAAATTGTTTGATGTGTCAATGAAGGTACATGTGTACCAGCACCTTAAAGAAACGCGAATAAAGCTAATACTGGAGGGGGGAGAGAAAATGAGGACTAAAAACATCGTTTGATACATAGCGTATATAACCTGATAGAATACGAGAACGCGATGCCTGTTGCCTGTCATTTTCACTTAGTTTACAGTTCGCGGTTTGGCTATAAATGCCATGTAACTCCATACTTTTCCCCTCCTTCTTATTTGGTGGAAATCAATTTTATAAAAGAAACCAACAAGCTCATCGCATAGGAAGGAAATATGATATGAAAGAAATAATTTGATGCAAAAACATTTTTTCTTGTTCCTAAAATTTGTTACGAACTTATTGTAGACAATATTTGCCTGAAATGGATCAAGAGTAATAAGCTCAAATTAGATGCATATAAAAATGGCGATGATGTAACTGAATTTGTTGTGGAATGGTACCTCGAAACTATAGCCCATGACAAATCTCTGCAAACTATAACCATGGTCTGGAGAAAGAATGGCTTATAGAGGCCAATGATGGTCAAAGATGAAAATGGTGATAGCGAAAGATGGCTTAGGAAGTTGTTTTTCTTCACACAACAAAAAGGCTACATATACATGTACATCTAGACGATCAGTGTATGGAGCGAATATCGTGGCCATAATGATGAGCAGTGCAGTAGCCCGGCGTAGTTCACGAGTAAAAAAACCATTGGAAGATATTCCAAGCAAATATTTCATGATCCACTATGGCAGATCCAATATGTCCTATGACGCGTCATTATAACCATGATGTGGAGGAAGAATGGCTTATAACGGTCGATGGTGGTCAAATTTGAAAATGGTTATGGC
Source organism: Adranes taylori (assembly GCA_009867245.2). Classification (NCBI taxonomy): domain Eukaryota; kingdom Metazoa; phylum Arthropoda; class Insecta; order Coleoptera; family Staphylinidae; genus Adranes; species Adranes taylori. Next base: position 9,425 of record WYDF02000264.1, read on the forward strand.
AATAGATGGCTATAATGATGACCATTGTAGGAATGATGGCTATAATGTCTCAATTGGATACCCTCCAATTGAGACAGCCTTCCAATTCCAATTAGCAGTGTTGCAGATCTAACATTTTAAGGCACATAGAAAAAAATCATAAAACATATTATTTGATGTTTGCCAAAAATGTGTAACATGAAGAAATCGAATGTTTCGAAATGAACAAAGTTATAGAAAGGATCAGTGGCGTATGTAGCTAGTCAGTTAAGGAGGGGCTAAAATTTTGACATTTTATGAAAAGTCCTACGCACAAGACGGGTAGATAATTTTGGCCTATTTCATTCTTCTTTTAGACAAAAAAACTAGGATGGTCTGGGAAAGAATGATGATGATATAAAAATGTTGCGAGAGTAGTGGAAAATAGAATAAGATTAACTGCTGAAGGACGATAGGGGAATTCCAAAATATTTACGTCACGAAAATGAATGATCGAAAAGAAAATTATTGGGAGGTTCAAATGTAGAAGAATGGGGAGAGCAAATAGATATTACTTGAAGGAGCTTGACAGGAAATGCTGAATAAATGGAAAAAAATTAAGATACATGACATCATTAGCTAAAATTTTGTTAGAAGTTGGAATGGGTGTAAGAAAGACCGGTCAAAATTGGAGAGTTCTATCTTCGATCGGAAGTAAAAAAAAACAGCGCTACAGAGAAGAATAATGCAGGAAATTAGTAAAAGGGAAGTATAGAAGTAAAAGAAACAGGGAAGAAGAAAAAGAGAGAAAAGAATGGCAAAGAGGAAAAAAAAGAAATATGTTTCTTCAAAAGAAAATAAAAATGGTTTTGTTTCAATTGTTTATTTTATTTATTTATTTTTGGATATTGTATTTAATTACTATTTTTGGTTTTTTTCTTGCGAATTCATTCTATGTTATTCTATGTGAAAATCAAGATGCCAATAAAGGACGTCATACACGAGATTCTTCTTTGGGCAGATGTCACGTAACGACACCCTAAACCATAGAGTACGTATTCCGTCATTGTCGAGTCGTGTGACCGAACTAAAGTGCCCAGAATTACGGCTTTTTGCATCTGACAACTTTGGCCTCCCAAGTTGGTATGATCTTAATATAATTTATTAGGGAAGACCTTGACTTCTCCCATGACTCCAATGATGAGGGCCACCAATGGATATTGGATCCTTAACTCGCGTAGCAAATCCTGAAATTTGGCCACTATTTCTTGTTCCTTAATTTCGTTCCTGGATATTTGATGGGTTGTAGGAAAACAGTAGTTCCAAAAGATTTTCACGGCGTCATTTTCAACTACGGTCTCAATACCCTTAACAACGTACGGTGGAACCGGATCTCTGTCTATACGGTAAGAATGACGTAGATGGAAATATAGCACTTTTAAGCACTGGATTTATTTAGTTCGAGCGTACATCGGGCATGCGGATAGAATATGAATTAGGGTATCTGGCTGAGACTTGCATGCATGCTCGCCGTTCATATTGGCCACCTCTACGGCCATTACGGTATACAAGCGTGTATTTGACACCATCTTAACAAGCAAGAATAATTCCCACAGTCTCAGATCGCAGGCCAGCAGATCTTAAAAGGCCAAATGTTTGTTAATTGTGGTAACAGCTCCAAGTCGGCAATTAGGTTATAAAATTGGTCATGCATAATTTTATCCTGATTGAATATTGCCAATTCTGATTTGCGAATTACCTTATTGGCAACCTCGATATCTAACTCTATGACGCTCAATGCTTCACCACTGTTGGAAACGATAGTTCAATGGATTTGGACGCCTTTCTTGTAGCCATCTAGAAGCATGACCCCATTGCCGCTAATTCGTGCTCGTGCATAATAAGAGGGTGATCTAGGATGTTGATAATCCTGTTAGCCATTCCTATTACCATACGGCCATGCATTGACTCAATACTCAGAAGACCTCGGCCACTTTCATTTCGCCACCAAGTTAAACTCGGGACACGAAGACTTAGAATGGATGCTGCAATTGATATGCATCACTTTTATTGTAGATCGGTCAAGGATCTTCAAGTCGTTTTGTCCCCATTTTATAATACCAACACTATATAATAATATGGGAACAGCAAACAGATTTGTGGCGACTATTTTGTTGACATTATTTAACTCAGAACGTTAAATTTCATTTATGGTATTTTTGTACTTGCTACTGAGAGTTTCTTTCATATTGGCTTGGCTGCATCATGTCCAGGAAGTTACCTGGGATGATGCCCCTTTGGTAAAGGACTGGGTTCGTCTTGTCAGCTTTAATGACAAAGAGAGTTGATCATGAGTCTTTGGTGCAATTTACTAACCTTTCGTGAATTTTTAGGCTCTCCATTCGTTTGATAACCAAACTATGTGGAGTAGTGTCAAATGCCTTCTTAGAATCGATCCAGACCATGAACAGGTTGCGCTTTTATTATGATGATAATTATTATTATCATTATTATTAAATAATAGATTTTTGTTATATAAATTAAAGACGTTATTCTTAAAACGACTTTTTTGTACCGATATTTAGTTGAAACAGTGAGATCCTATAAAAATATATTACAAGTACAGCAACATTCAATATAAATATTAATTACTAACTTATATTAATACAAAAACAATTAAGACATATATTTACATTTTCATGAAATAAGACAGCTTGAATGACAGCATTTAATTGTTTAAATGGTATTCCCCTATTAAAATATATTATTTGAATTGGTTGATGAAAAAAATAAAAAGAATCATTTTCAAAAATAATTACACTTTACCCAACGCATTGTACATCTCCATTCTCGCAAAATAATGTATGTTGTATTGTTCTGCAATACATAAAATAATTGTTATATAATTATAGCATGTATTGTTTTGATAATTAATGAAGTTGTCTTGTTTTAGAATTTAATTTGTACGAATAGGTTAATTATTTACGACGGTAATTACTCAGTCTAATTATCTGAATATTGCTAATCACAATGCATCAGTGTAATTAATAATAATGGTATCCATTATATATTGATTGAATTGGAACAAAACGACGATTTAAGAGACTAGAGCCCATTTGGAAAATTTGATTTCGTTTAAATTATTACTGTACATTTTTATTCTTCGTGTTGTTAATATCCTATTCGAGAATTTGTGTACAGTAATACAATATAAATTATTAGTACTATTTAACAAAGTTTTAGTTGTTTTATATTTAATGAATAACATTTTACATAAACTTTTAATATATTAAAATGTGAAGATAATAAATAAAAGGTTTAATTTATTACTTCAAAATGAATAAATTACTGTAATACATTTATTTCTTATTACAGTGGAACCAAACGTTTAAAGCTAACGCGTAAATTACGCGACTAAAATTAATTGAGAACAAAAATCAAACTAACGCAGATATTTCCTAGATAATTATATCAGAAAAATAATAACTGATGAACTATATATATATATACATATGTATATATATATATATATATAATATAAAATAATAATTGAATTCAACACGTCTGCTTATTAGTGAATTCCATATAATTCTAATATAGGAATATTTAGGAATTAATTACATTTGAAAAATATATATTAATTAATATAATCTTGCCATATATAATTGCCGTAACCATTAAAACGGGTGCTTTCCCGAATAACACTCGCAAATTGTTGAACCAATTTCAAAGCAGCTCTTCCGAAGTCACTTTCTTGTACACTTACATTCAGTTAAAGTAATACAAATTTATAAGTGAATAGGTGTTAATGCGAAAATGACGTGTAACATATATGAGCGATTAGAAAAAATACCGATGAACCCCGCGTGGATGACCATTTCTGCCAGCAGGTATTATAAGCTTTATCAACACCCATATTTGACAGAACGTCACTGCATGTGTGTAACTGAATACTTTTATGTTAACTGAAATTATTCTATGTTATTTTCCCTAAAGCGAAACGTTAATACAAAATTACATTGAAAACGTAGTTGTACATATATCGAATCGTCGATGTCATTGAGATTGTAAATATTTGTATATAGAAAGGTTAATGTAATTCAGAACAGCTCTATTGATGCTATTATTCCTATACCGAAAACATTTAAATGAAATTGCTTTGAAAATGCAAATAATCATATATCAAAACGTCGATGTTAATTTGAAATACTGTATACAATTTATTGTTGATACCAGTGTGCACACAATTCGGCATGACGTCAATATAAGACACTAAACGAACATGTGTGACTAGATTATTTTTCAATGCATATAACCTCCAATATTGCATTGGATGAATATGATAGTTCTGTGTTGACGTCCGGATGCTCGATGATTTGATCCAGCTGAAGCACGAGTGCGCCTAACAAAATACTGCTAGATTTAGTATAAGTGCTAAATTTTATTAGTAAATTTGAATTTGTAGTTGGGCGCCAAAATTATATGTATAGTCCATCAGACGTAAGAAGATGCTGGTGATCAAATTAGATTGGTGTGGCGCGAGTTTGCTGTTGATGATGATAATGATGATGAAGGAATCGTCCTGTTAGTGCGTCGAATCGGAGATGTGGTATGGAAAAGGCGTCGTCGAGGGGAATGCGTTGTTGCGTGGTGCGCACGAATGAAGACGATTTGGTTGTGTATGTTTAGAATAGCGATTGGAGAGCGGTGGACTGTAAACACCCGATATAGTTTATTCTTTTGGCTGGTTAAAAATCGGTTGATATTTCGCTTAGCGATTTG
>WYDF02000275.1:0-14163 GCA_009867245.2 Adranes taylori
ATTCGATGTAATAGGTTCAGATACAGAGTTAGTGTGTATTCAGTTACACACATACAATGACGTTCTGAAAAATAAGGTTGTTGATTAAGCTTAATACCTTATACCAAAAACAGCCATCCACCCCGCGGTTCATCGACATTCTTTCTGATTTGTTAGTCTCTCATATTTGTTACACATTATTCGAAGACGACCAGCTTAATCTAACTAATTTATTAATTGAACAATTAATGTAGTCGTGTCAGTAAACGATGATACCCATCCATATGATCATTTAAATAATAGAATGAAGATATATTATTATTGCGATAATATTGCAAATGAATATATCAAAAAGTAACATTTACTGGATAAGGCTTCTGATCATTAGTGTTTTGTTAGCAACACTAGGAATTCTGATAAATATACTGAGAAGAATTCATGAGAAGATGAGAAGATTCATGAATAATCTTCATGAGAAGAATTTGGTGGACAATGAATCCACAGGAGTTTTTTGTAAATTTTGTATTGCTTCTAATTTAGGAAATAGAGAGTAGAAAATATTTTTTTTATTATTGTGGATGGTTTAAATCTGCCCTTATCTGCCCTTGCATGAATGACAAAAAAACAATATTAAAAAAGGTTCTTAACAACATCTGTTACATCATTGGTACGATAGCCTATTAGTTCGCTCAGATTTTGGTGACGAAATATGTTAATCTTAGAGCGTGTGGACTATAAAATCATGTTGTCTTAGCAAAAAAGTCACTGTCTTTTGTAATAGTTTACTTTATGTTCGATTTGGCAATCGTAAAATACGCTTTTGCATGTTGATTGTAGAGAAAATATATTTCAATTTCAGATCAACTGTATCAGAAGAGCGAATTTCCTATGTTATACAAACTTCGTATATATCTGTAGTGAAAAAGACTTGGCTTGGCGTCGTGCATTTCAATATATTATCAAGAAACATGCAAAATAATCAATGCAACTGCATACATATGAGCCTATTAAATATTCGAGTCTCTGCAAGAGATCTGTTTATCTTGATTTGGTATTTATAATAACAAGTTGCTTATATAATATATTCCAATTTGGAATACTATAAAAAGTAAAGACTTATCTTTTACAAAAAAATGTAAGAAATAAGATGAAAGAATAAAATAGGAAAATTAAAATAAATAAGTGTAATGCAAACAGTGATGAATATAAATTGCTTTACATATAAACGTTTATGTCAAAAGCACATTAATACTGAACAAATTTGAGAAGCCCAAGTGATTTTATTGAGTAGTTATACCAAATTTGTAAAGTAACTATTTTACGACTTTACCAAATCTGTAAAGTAAATGAATAAATTAAGCGCACATGTTCGTGTTGAAATTAATTTATTGAAATTCTGAAGTAACATCAGCTTAATTTGCTGAAGTGTTTTACTGATTTTATTCTATTAAAATGATCAGCAAGACTCCGTTTTTACAACTTAATCAAGTTCGTGGAGAAAGATAAATGTTACGAAGTTTAGTGCTACAATAACTACGTTTGCTAGAAGACTCAAATATAAGTTAAAAATTAACAATAAATATCCCGTAAAAATTAAAATCAAAAAGTAGTATAAAGTTTAGAAGAAAAATTAGTATTCGTAAATAGTCCATCAAGACATATATTTTAATCCTGAAATTATTATTTGCTGTATCAACAACATAGCAAATTTTAAAATATTGTTGCTTCAACAATATAGCAAATTTTAAAATAAAATTGTTGTTAAAACGTGATATGATATGTCACGTTCATGTAATATAAAAACTCTTGACCTAATATGATTTATACGATTTATATCTTTGTTTTAAGTATTGGTTTGATTACAATTGACGAAATATTTCTATGGTAGTTAAAGTTAAAATTCAGGGACATGAACCTCTAGTTATGATCTTCAAATGTTACTTCTCTAACTTTCAGAAAACTTATTTTAGTTTTTGACAGTTATTTAAAGTGAAAATTCAGTGAAAATAATAGTGAAATTACTGTATAAGTATAAAAAGAAAATTATAAATTGACAGGAATCATTGAGTTCTTTCAGATTAACATTTCGTGTACATTTTTATTTTAAAACGCCTTTCAGTAAATTATAACACGTGTCTGAAATAGTGATTAAGTTATAAAACAAAAGGTGCTTGACTTTAATTGTTTCTGAGGTATCGCTAAAACCAATTTAAATTTTAACTTCCATCCGGCGGTGTACACTTGTGTAGCGGTGTACCCATTCAAGAACTTTTTGTCAACAAATTAGAATCAATTTGATAAAAAATATACTTAACGATAGAAAAATGTGCATTATAATATTATGAATTAAAATGTTTTATCTAATAAAATGTTACAATATTCTTTATATATAAAAATGCCTCAATGTGTAAGTGGTACAAGTATAATGCACTAAAAGTATTTTATAACTCAAAACTTCCATAATCCACCTTACTCCTCCATTTCACCCTGTTTTCAATACAACAAATCGTTATCACATGTATAGAATGTTTTGACAGACACTTTTGTTACAAGAATTGCATCTTAGTAGAGTCATGTTATTTATTCTAGAACCACAAATGTAGCAAAAGCGTCGATTGTTTGGATTCATCTCATATTGATTTGTTGTGGTTTGATCTTCCGGGTAGATTCTGAGAAAATGACTTATGCCTTTGAGAAAAGTTATGAATTTATGCTTCTTTCATTAATTCCATTAGGTATATTCTTCTGCAGGTTATCCCAGCAATGCCCAGATATCTGAAGAAAATTGTCATTGGCCACCTTTGAGTTCTACTTGATGTGGAAATTCGCGAGCACATAAGATCAATTGTACCGAAACCAACTTTTGTGGTATAATAACCCATTATATAGTTTTCCAGTTTGATCATCTACTTGGTTTTCTTCATGAAATGTTGACAAAACTAAAACAATTTTAAGCTTTTTTTGTAACAAATCAGAGCTAAGTTGAAGTGTCATTCCATCCAAATAAATAATGACCGGGACAAAACTGATTTTATGTCATAAATTGAATTGGGATATCGGCCTTATTCTTTCTAAAGATTCTCCAGAAAGTTATAACAACGGAAAATAGATATTTAGCCAACGGATAACTGTAGAACCAATTATCCGTGGTCACATTTCGTTTCATTTTCTTCAGCGGATCAGACAAAGTCCTCACAATGAGAAACGACTTTTGGATGTGACATAAGGCTTTTGTACTCCAAATAAAAATGTTGTATGTGTAAAATGTTTATGAATCACACATATTATAAATTTTGGGGCCGTATTTGGCTGCTTTTCTGGGGCATGTACTCTATAAAACTACAACGGCCACAAAAATCCACGAGCATTTCGTCGATGGTATCCTGAAAAATCACGTGAACCAAGTGAAAAAAATTATTCGTCTCCAGCCTTCCCCAAGTGCTGAGAATTCGTCCACTACTTCATAAGCTATTTGGTTTCTCAGTATATTCATATATACGGTCTTCTAGTATATAAGAGAGATTTGAAGGAGATGCCCAAACCGTTAGTTTTTCGTTCCGGTTTTAGTTCTCGTTCGATAAAAAAATATATCGGTTCAGTTCTGGTTTTACGTTTTTGGTTTATGGTTCAGCCGCATTTAAATATTAACGGTGTAAAATGTAAATACACCAACACTGACAAAATCTATCTTTATAGTTTTACGGCTTTTGGTTATAACTTAACGTAATCACATATATAATTAAAATTTAAAATGTCAAAAGAGAATATTTTCTATTGAGGCTCTATACAAATTTTACAGGGCATACCGTTTTTGTATGTAAATATAGTTATGAAGTACACACATCAAAACATTTCTGTTGCATTTTAAAACACCACTAAATAAAGAGATTTAAGTATTACATTAAATTAAATTTTAATTACCAACGGCGTCTTAATTCCAAAGTAAGCTTTGAATGATTTCAACACATTTAACAGATAAAACATATTATTTATCTGCACGCGATATGCTTAATTGCATACTACGCATCTAGTAGCGACTAGACACACCACACATTATATAATTAATACACTCAATAAACAAGCTTTTATCTGCCTTTTATTAGCGAAAAATCCCAACAACAAAAATATCGGTTCGGTTTCGGTTTTCGTTCCGGTAAAAATATCAGTTTTTCCGATTATCAGTTTTTCCAGTTTTCAAATAAAATTTGGCGCTTCAAAGTACTTGGTGCAAAAAGTATTCTTGGTTGGCATATTCTGACGCCTTAAAAGGTGTGCATTCAAGTGGAAAATGTGCATTGTCTTTGGAATCAAAGACGGAGGTCGTAGGAAACTGGCATTTTCCTGTTACAAAGCGAAGTATTTTGGTGCCGATGATAACATAAACAGATTGAAAGATACTAGAAAAACTGTTTTGTTATGTGGACGGCAGGAGATTTCATTAAGGGGCCAATAGGAGCAATGTTACAAAATATTATCGGAACGCGCAAGTAATGATGGATCGCTCCGGCGCTGGATATCTCAAAGAGTACTTTCTTAATCAAAGCAAAAGTAGTCGGCCTACGTACACATCTCCTGAAATTTAAAACAAGATCCTAAAGACTTTTGGACAACTGATTTAGGAAAAAACTAATAGAAATAGTAAAACGTGCTAAATATTTTGCGGTTCTGGCGGGATGAGACTCGGATCTTTTACGTCCTCAACAAATGTCTCTGTGTCTTAGGTACGTCTATATCTCATGGGAAAACGCTGTTGTCCGAGAGGACTTCCTAGGGTTAATTCATATTCCTGAGGTTTGTCAACTATTTTAAATTCACGCCGTTCACATCTTAACTGCATGGATGATAAGGGCTACGATGGTTGCGGCGTTATGGGTGGTAGATTTTAGAGAGTATGTACCGTCATTAATGGACAGTATCCCAGAGCGCTTTATGTGCATCCGTTCCGTTAGCCTAGCATAGGTACATACTTGCAAACTGCCAGATATTTGAAATTGCATTAGTACGATAAAAAGCATCGTTACTTTCTTCCAAAAGTCTTCAGGGTTTCTGAGACAAACTTATTTCTTGATCCGACACTCATGATCCGAAACCCAGGAAATAAGCTCCGGCGAAATAATTATGCTGTGTTTGGCTTCATCGTCAAAATTTTCAGGCGAACTGCACTACTGTTGATATCTTTCGTCTTACATTCAACTATAACGAACTCAAAAATCATATGCTTCTCGTATTTGATGTGTCCAATAAAAACGATTGAGCCAAGTCTTCAGTCATCGACATGAAAATTGAAATCGAAGCTGAAACAGTTTTCTTAGATAAGACAAATGTCTATTGTCTCACAATCAGCGATACGGTTTACGAATATAATGCACTGAAAAATCTGCAACAGAACTCATCTAATTTCCATTACCTTGTCAATTTAATGTATACAAAGGGAATGTATGCAATACGTTCCCTTCAGTTCGTTCTGTTCAAGTAATGAACATGAAAACATATATATTTTTGAAATTATAAATTTAATACAATGTTACTATTCTTTAATGAAATACAACGTTACAAGTTGTTATTTGTGTTCAAATCTATACGCCAAATAATAAAGTAGCAGTCTCATTTACATAAAAGAATTAAGCACTGATTAGTAGAAAGAAATCTAGGATTATTTGATATTTTAAAATTGCGTCTCAATTAAATATTCAGCAAGTTCTTCAACTTGCAGATGAAAATATAAATACGTTGTTGACCGGAAGTGCCCATTTGCCTAGACCGAAAAAGTTTGTTTTACAACCGGAAGTTGTTGAGCGTAAGTGACTTCTTCCTAAAATGGAAGTGCTACTTTTTGTACATACTTCATAAACTTGTATTTATGCAGTATATACAATACATCATCTATAAACATTCAACACATATTTTAATGAAAGTGTGAACCTACCTTCAATACGTTTTCAGCCCAAATATGAAAAATAATGTAAGTGTACCTTTAGCTACGTTAACAGCTCAATTATTAAAATTAACAATTAAAATTTCGTGCCATTTAATGATCCACCATCTTGGTTATCAAACGCAAATGCGTGCGACTATTGTAAATAGATTTTTATTTGATTAACATCCGATTATAAAATATTTGAAAATATTTAGTTAAGTTTAAATTTTTAACACACCCCGAAAATTTTTAAAATTTTTAAAGCACCCCTGTACATTATTTTTAAAACGATTCATATTTACAGTTACTTTTTGTTTTAAATCTAGTTACTTTATGATATTAATCTAGTTACAAATCAAAAAAACTAAAATTTAGTTTTTTGTAAAATTTTAGTACACGCCTATTCATTAATTTTAAATCTAGTTACAAATCGAGTTATTTTTTTATTCAAAATTTAATGATCCGCCATTATAGTAATCAAACGCAAATGCATGCTACTATTTATATTAGACCTCACAAATGTCAGTGCTTCTCAATCATTTTCAATAATAACATTTTTGAATCTACTTATTTTTTAGAACCAAATTTAATTTTCGCACCTAAATTAGACAACCGGAACTGATATGTCGACCGCCATATTGCTTTTACAAATGACAGTTCTTAATTAACTGTCAATTATGTCATCAGCGCCATCTTGATTTTTCGTTTAGAAAGCGTTAGGACAGGTCTTGGCGGCTGCTTTAGAATCCATGGTCGACTACTACTCAGGTTCTAATGCATCCAATACTTATTCCGACAATCTTATCCACACATCTGAACCTTGGAACAATTTTTTTATTCCCCAAGCTCAATCCAGATACTAAATACTTTGTCATTCCCTCCTCTTCCTTAATCCACATATTCTTGCTATTATATCTACATTAACCTATTCTTTCAGCCCTCTCTTGCCGTTTTATTCAATACCTCAATAGGTGCTAAATTATTTTAGAACATTTTGAGAATTATCAAAAAATGTACCAATTTTTGAAAGAAAGGAAATATGCAATAAATAGTGCTCGAGAATTTATTCTACAAGAGAATTCCATAATTTTAATGGATTACTGGCCTGACCATATTAAATTTGATAAGGGGTGTAAATTTATCGGGATTTTTGTTGTGAAACTAGAAAATTCCCGATAATTTCTACAAATCCTAATCACTATTTCAATGAGAACATCAGAACCGGAAAAATGTTTTCCGACACCAAAAATAGTCAAATCTCTTAAGAAATAATATGAGCCAAGACCGACTGACTCTTTTAGCTATGATTTCCATCGAGAAAAGCATGATTTCTCAAATAAAAGATTTCAATGTGCGATGAAAAATCTTACAATAGATTTTAGGGTATTTCATTAATAAATTGAGTACAATTTATATATATTTGATTTTATTTATATGTATTACAACACGTCCACTTGAAATGTCACAGATCGCCATTGCATACTTTAGTTAAAACAAAATTACTTATTCGGTATACAACAAAATGACAAAATCAAAAAAAACAAAAAATCCCAATAAAATTAAATGAAATAGAAAAACCCTCATAGTAAGAATAATGGACGCCAACGCCAGTATTCCCTTCTCTTTCTCATTCCCATACATTATCACCATCTCTACCCTTCTCTTGTATTCTCTTCTTTCCCTTCCTCCTTTGCTTTTTCCTTCTTCTATGTTCATTCTTTCTATCTTTAATTTTAATTTAGTCTCCCTAATAATTTTTTCTACAGATTTAAACAAAAACGATTTCTTTTTGAGTATAAAAACCTATAACTTTTATTTACATAATTTTTATTATACTTATAATTATAGAATAATATTGTATATTCATCAACAAATGCAACAATGTCTAGAAACCACCTAGCTTTGTGATCCTTAAACACCTTGTAAAATTCTGATATCGAAAACTGGAAGATAGATTATCTGACGTCTCTGGGGATGATATTTACAAGAGGGTCGGTTCATGTAGGTGAAAAGTTTATCAAAGATATAATCTTTCAAACAATATGGACGCTATTTCCGAAGGATTTATTGTATTACCGTAGGAATCGCTTTAGTAGATTGACTAAATCTAGAGACATCATCAGGATAAGATCATAAGAACAATGGCTTAGTTCGAATATGGCTATATGTGTGAGGTTATCTTATAGAAAGGGACATCCAATTTTAACAATAACATCATACGAGAGGTGCAGATGAGTTTCATTTAATTTAAGTAGACAATTCTAAACTTAATCTTCGTTGAAAGTGGGTAATTTGTGATGTGGACCGTATCCTTAACTTAAGCACAAATAAAATTAATTCAGACCTATTCTTCTTAATGAAATCCAACTAAAGCTACGATAATTATTTGATGACACAAAGATAGAAGCACATAAGTTAGCAGGTCTATAAATATAAATTCATGTAAATCATTTTAAGAAAAATAAATTACATCTTCGGTTGGAACGAAATATATTTAAATATTGGTTTTCAAAAGCTATGGTTAATTTTTCAACCAAAAAAAACATACTCAACTTAATTTCTACACACTCTTCTATAAATGTGTCATATATTCAATATTACGACTATACGTGAACCCTCAACTTTATCATGGATAAATTTATTTAATAATTCACTGCAATTTTTCCCCGAAGTCTTCAGGAAAAAATGTAAAGAAAATACATAATTTTATTTTAAAATTAAATTTCAGTAATCCAACTAGAATAATCAAAATCAATCAGTAAAAGAAAGCAGCGTTAAAACACTAATGAAATATGTAAATGAAATCGTACAAGGCAACTTCCGACGGTAATTGACTCAACTGATAATATTACGACATGACATACGTCGCCATCTGTGATACAATGACTGAACTGCTTGCGTCTGTAACGCTACCTGTTGCGCCCACTCAAAACAAAACTAATATTACTCTAAGGTGGCCAACATCGTTTCACATTGTAGTTTTAATATATGTACATTTAGTTTTAAATAAAATATATTTGTATCAGTTAAAGATGAATTCGATCATTTTGCAATGGAATAGGAATGGAATTTAGGTTTTGCACGGCATAAAATACAGAGAAAGGAAATCAAAGGGTAATTAGAGGATATGGATACAACTGGAATGAGAAAGACAAGAGAAAATTAGGGGAGGTACTGCAAAAAGTAAATGAGATAATATGAGGAACATTAGAGAGGTAGTAGAAGTGTTGAAAAAAAATATTTAAGCCGGAAAGAGAAAAAGTACAGTAAACCAAATGCATATGACGTAGAGCATATGACGCAGAGAAAGATATTGTTGAAACAGAAGATGGAAATATGAGAAGTGTTAAAGAATGTGAAAAAAGGAAAAGCACATAGGAAGAGTATAATGAGACGAAAGAAGAATGGAGCAAAGAGGATAGGAGATGTAACGAGAGGAATGAAAAGACAGAGAGGAAGTCGGTTAATAAGTTAAAAACGGAAAATGAAGTGTGCAAATATCTGAAAAAGAGAGGTTTATTGGGGAAAGAGGAGAGAGATGTATGATAAAACTGAGAGAGAGGGTACAAAATTGCAAAATGGAAGTGGGTGAGATAGAGAATGGATATATTTATAGGATGAAACAGAAAACAAATCAGATGAAGGTGAGGAAGAGGATATAAGTGTAGAACAAGTTAAACTGGAAATAAAAAATTAAAAATAGGAAATGTATCAGGGCCTGAGAGGTTACATGTTGAAGTAAGGGGTTGTTTGAATGAGTGTAGATTAAAAGCATTAGTTAGAGATCTGAATGGGGTGTTGAAAGAAAAGGATAAAACACCGAAAGAATGGAAACAAAAAGGACTATTACCAGTGTATAATCGAGGTGATACGAAGGAGCCAAGAAGTTATATGTGAGTCACAGTAATGGATGGTTTGTACAGTCTGTTTGCAAGAACATTGAATGGAAACTGAAATAAGAGGTGCAAAAAAAGGGAGTATTATCGAACACAAACTGGGTTTATTAGAGGTGGTGGGGCAATGGATAATATAGTAACTTTGATTTACATAATGGAATATGAGATATGTGAAAGGGGGAAGTTATATTTGTTATTTATAAATTTGTATTATAGATCTGAAGTCTGTATTCAATAAAATAAAAATGCGAGATTGTGAGAGAAGAAGTATAAGGTTGGAATATCTAAAAGAATTATAAAAGGAATGTACGAAAGGACGAAAGTGAGAATAAGAGTAGGTCAGAAAGGAAGAGAAATCTGGAGGAGTAAAATTAGGGAGCGGAAAAGTATAGTCTTTGAGTTACTGGATGATTTTGTCACTCCATGTGATATGGTAAACAAAAGATAAGAAATGATAAAAATAGTAAATAGGTACATAAATAGGTGAGAATTGGAATTGAATATAGGAAAGACAAATGTTATTGTTTGTGAAAAAATGCGGGCGTGATAGCAACAAAGGAAATTTTGAGATAGAAGGACAGAAATAGAACGGGTTCAAAGGTATAAATATATAGGATATATATATATATATATATTGATTCAAAGTGGTTTATTTAAATGGATCTCTGGAGACTAAAAAAGGTAAATGGGCATGGAAAAGATAATATGTGTATGGGAAAAAAAGTTTGGTGACTATGTAAAAGAAATGGGCGTATTCAAGTATTATAGTATATGGGGCTGAAGTGTGTATGTGAATGAGAAAATAGAGAGAGTGAGATCAGGATGTTTGAAGAGAATAATTGAAGTTAAAAGGACTACACCTGGGCATATTATGTAGCAAGAGTTTAATAGATATAAAGGTTGGGTGACAGGATTTAATAAAATATTAAGCATTGAAAGGAAAATATTTATAGAAGAGAGTGACAGATAGCTTAAGACAGTATATTTGACGCCGATAAGTGAGAATAAGTAAAGTGAAGATAGAAAAGGAGTGTGTAACAATGTACGGGTTAGGAATAAGAAAAGTCATATGAAAAAATAGGATGGTGGTTAAAGAGATGGTTTGATAACATAATGGATGGCAAGAATATTGATAATGAGGTAGAACAGAGGATCAAGGACGTAGAGAAGCAATAAAAAGGTGAAATAATGATGAATATTAGATATATGTAGATAAGAATGGAAGGAGCTATGCCAGAATATTTAATATCTGCAATCAGTATGAATCATAAAAAAATGATTGCAAGAGTCAGATGTAGAACTGAGGAGAGAGGAAATAGGTATTTGATGAGAAGGAATGAAGGGCCCTGTAGGATATGTAGTAGGATATGAGAGGCTGGCATGGAGTGACAATGAGAAAAAAATAGCGGGGAAGTGAAAAATATGATTTGGGAGAGTGGTAAGGAAGTTCAAGTAAGGAAGCTAGATTAAGATATAGAATGGTTTAGCGGTTTTTTGTGTTTGTTTATTTATGCCAATAAAGGTTGTACATATATACATATTTATAAACATGCATACACACATATTCACAGTTTAGAGAATGGAAATAAAATATTGTGTCACATTTATTAGTAAAAAGTATTTAAATTACAAAGTATCCTATAGAGTTTTATTAAGTGTTCAAATTAACTAAAAAAGTTTAAAGATAAAAGCTAAATGTACATGAAATTGTTTAATGCATATAATTTTTGCACATTATCGAACTTTGTAAATCTTCATGTTACTAAATAATTAATTTAGAAAACATAAAACAATTAAGTGGCGAACTGCGTCTGTTGAAAACAAATCTCAGTACGATAAATGTGGGACAAAATATTAGTGTAACTACGAATGAAAACCAACAACTGAAACAGAAATAATGTAATGAGAAAGTAGTACTAAAAACGAAATAGTCATATCGGGGCAAATTATCATACAAAAAGCGTTACTGACATGACACTTAATGGATAATACGCAAAAACTGAAAAATTATGATGTGCGTTAGAAAATAATAATTTTACAATCTTGCCGACAATAAAATGAAATGACATTTTTCAAATTTTCAAAGCGGTTATTAAAGTTTAACGGATACAGCAATTTGAAGTTGCTAACAGAACTTCCATCGGGACTTTTTCAAGGGCTTTTTCATAATCCACAAAACATATTATATTTATTATTTACAACGCAATATTATGCAACATGTACTACTTATCATATGACGTATAAATACAAGTGATGTTTCATTACGTATTTAACAATGGCGGATTTCCACAGAAGCGAGTGAGCCGATCGCCACGAGCCACCAACTTTTAGGGATACTAAAAAACAACTAATGCACTTACCTTTTCAAAGAATAATCTAAAATTGAAGCAAATTTCGGCAATTTTCTTTAAAATATATATGCACTGTTTTGTTTAATTACGCATCTACGGAATAAACTAATTGATAATAATTTTGAGGAGTCAAATAAAGATATTAATCGAATTTGTAAGACGAGATTTCTAACTAGAGTTAATGCCGTTTCTGTTCTATGGTTCAATTAATTATTACATTTTTGCGTCTAGCATGCTTCGCATAGAAACGTATGTAGAATATGGGAAGCGGTAAATGTAGTGGTGTTTTAAATTATTCAGTGCTCATTTGTTACGAAGTGAGCAATAAGTACAGGGGCAAAAAATTTACTCGGGTCATATGCGTGTAGGAGGTATGGGACTGAATAGTGTGTGAAGACGAAATTGGGGTAAGATTATCAGTGTAGCTTCGTAAAAGCTTCGTTCATATGCTTTTTTGTGGTTCTTGGGCAACACTGTAGAGCTTTTCCTTCGATTCTGTGACACAGTTAAACGCAGCATGCGTTTACGCGTGCTTGTGTGATACTTTTAAAGTTTATCTAATATGAGGTGATGTTCGTTTGACGTACTCGTTAATAGCGTGTGAATAATTTTCAGTACATACGTGTGAATATGTGTGAAGTACATATGTGTGAATAATTTTCATAAACCGGTCGAAGACTGTGGTTGTATTAAAGCAGTACATCTGTAATGAAAAACGCAGGTGGCCTAAGGCCCCCACCTGCATTTTAGAACCTTTATCGTAAAGTAACATTTACAAATAATTTAATACATCTGTATGGAAAGGGCCCCAAAAATGTGTCCGCCTCAGGCCCGAAGGAGGTTAAATACGCTGTGGTATTTAAATATTATTAGTATTTTCTTAGTGTCGGGTGCCACTACGCAACAGGGGCTTCTAAGGTCGGGAAGCCAATGCGCGCAATTGCGTCCATCTGGTCACTTCTTACTACGTCCGTGCCAGGTTTATGTAAAAATCGAAAGTGGACACAAATTATGTCAAATATGCAAACTGATAATACACAAATTAGGATTTTTACATTTGCGGATATAAACCAACTGAATAAGAGAACAAAAAAAAGTATAAGTTAACATTATTAATAGAACACCCAGTCGCATCAATAAAGAAATAAGCCCAATTTGTAGCCCGTAAAACAAACCACCAATAGACAGAAAAGGTATTAAAATGGGATCCAATATTAGAACAATCTTGGAGAAATAATAGATGGAGGAATAATGTTAAAAGCCTACTTGATTTATAGTAAGAACTTATAATAAAATTATACTAGCATTAGTTGGATACCTTAGCTACGTTGATGTAGTGTAGAAAAACGCTATGCCCCTTCTCTTTCATTCAACCGTATTGAAATAGATTTGGATTGGCAGCAGCACTTTTTTTCTGCTTCATTTAATTTCAAACCGACAAAAACACGTCTGTACGTGCAGATTGATCTCTTGGTCCGCAGTCAAGAAGCAGTAGAAAATCGGGCAAATATACAACACACATAAATGCGCGAGCATTTGCATCTACAGGCAGGCACACAGCAGGCATGCATAGCATGATGCTTCTACTTTATACAAAATTACTGCTTGCTTCTTGATTACAGACAGAGAAAGATAGTCTATTTTTGAATAAACCAGACTCGGTTTGCTACATTTATTAACAGTAAAGCGGTCATATTAACCGATGGTAGAGAAATTTGACCCTCGGAGTTCTCTAACAGATTATTTCATCTATAGTCGAAGCCAGTTTACGTAATTTCTACGGGACAGATGAGCAGATCGGAAGGCATAATATGTACAACTATATGCAAAAACCCGGCACGTTGCACCTAGTTAAATTATAAGTGCTTATATATTTATTAAATCGGTGTAAGGTCAAAATAACTAAATGCTGTAAGCAGTAGCGTACCTAGGGAGGGGCGATAGGTGCGGTCCGCACCGGGCGGCATATATTTTGGGGCGGCATTTTTCATATTTAATTATAGTTGTAAAAAACAAGTTC
>WYDF02000286.1:0-14163 GCA_009867245.2 Adranes taylori
ACGAAGCCGTGGCCGCAGGCCGCGGCAATTTGACCATGTCGCTGGCCATCAAACTCAGGTTCATTTCATATCAAACTTACAACGAAGTGTGGCCGGGTTTAGCTAGTTTTTGTAAATAAAAATTAACTCAGTTTTTTTCGAAGATTTGGGATTTCTTATGCATTACAGATGAATGGTATAACGATGTAACTTATGGCAAGTCTATTCTCTTCGTATAATAAAAAGTAAATAATTCTGTAGAGAGAAATAGTTTTTGTTACAAGCTTTTGAGAAATACAGAAATATGTACTCTGATGTGAATTACATAAGAGAGGAATTCAACAATTCAATGAACAATACACAATGTTATACGAAGGGCACTGCGTTTCCATTCTTCGGGTATTCTTTCTTTTCCACACCATAATCCATTTATACCCCTGGTTAAACCACTCTCATTTAAACATTCCCATATATCCGTCGGCAACCTGTCGGACCCTGGCTCACTTTTTTCTTTTTGTTCTCAATATCTCCTTCACTTTTTCCACCCTTACATCCCTCCCTGTTTCCCTCTATCACTCACTTGTGTCTTACATTTTTCCTCCAATTCTATCAACTGCTTCAAACTTCTCTCTCATATATTATGTTTTATAAGGAAAATATGTTTTCATGAATAGTTTCAACAACAAAATTTATATATGTAAATATTGTAACTGCTTACTGCTAATCAAACAACATTATGCACGTTGCGTTGTTTATAGATCATTGTAAAAAAAATATTAAAGTGAATTTTATTGCATTTAAAAAATTTCACTTTTCATGAAGTTCTCTAAATAAAAAGAAATGAAATGTAGATAAACGTAACAACCAGTGCATAATATATATGCCATTTATCTTAATATTTTACTTCTCAATTCTTACAGAAGTTATAATACGCAAAATCAAATATTCATTTATCGCAAAGTAATATAAAAATTTTAAATATTAAACGGCATTAAATAAAATTAAACAATAAAACAAAGCAGTAAAAATAATGCAATACATATAATTTAGAATTTAAATTAAATTAATTGTGATGGATAATTTATTTTAAATGTTTGTTATTACGCAATGCATGATTTTCGTGCGATAAAGTTCAGGAAACGAAACGTTTTTCCTGATTTATACATTATAATTCTTTTATGGATATTAATTGTGGAAGACCATTGTTTAGCACAAGAAAGGATATCGCTTGCTAGATCAGGTAAATAATTTTAGATTAATCTATTAACTTTTGAATCGCAGTTCTTTAATTTGTCTAAAAGTAAAATATATGGAATTAAAGAAGGGCAACACTAAGGTTAACGTCCATTATCATAATACTTACGCGTTAAAACATATAGATTGAGCTACAAAACTTCTAAAAATTTTATCAACTCATCGTTAAACAACTTTATTTTGTGTGATCGTATTTATAATAATAAACCACGATCGAGACTCGAACACACGGCAGCCAAGCTCGAACCTGTTGGGTGATTCTAAGGTGATTTTCAATACACAATCCTAGTGTAGCCGCACAAGCGGTAAAAGACGCGCTAAATTCCTTTGATGTGTCAAATAACACCGCTACCCGAGCTATCGCCTAACGTCTAACGCCATTTAAAACGATGATAAACAATTAGCGCATTCATTTGTGTTTAATGCCAAATAGCATGGTGATTAACGGCTTTCGACGTTAGTGTAACCGCACCATTCGTAATATGCAAAACTGTTGTAATATTATCCCATTCGCAAAATACCCGTAATATAGAAAATTAAATAAATTTCCGTGTGAAATGCGTGTGTCGTATTATTTGTCAGGCAGAACAAAATTATGCTCAGAGATTCAGCCTTCTCGACAATCTTCAAACTCATACTATGGCTTACTGCACCATCAACATTTCCGGCCTGCTTGTACTTGGAAGTAGTCCAACACTAAGAAACTATACTTTATTCCTGATTTTGACGGCATAGTCCCAAATGAGTCATGAGAAAGACCATAATTATATCAGGTTTAATTTGAGATCCCTGAAACAGAATCATAAAGGAAATCTCAACTTTGACACATATTACAACGAGCAGAGTTGCGCCGTGATCTGAGCCAAGTTTATGTACCCAATCATAGCTCTTTCAGCAATAACGTGATGCTGTTGATTCAAATTTCTCAAATAATCGTTCCCAAATTGTTTTATTAACATAATTATTGCGTAGAATTCAGCGTTTGTTCTTTTTAAACCAAAGCACAAGTTAGAGTCTGGTCTTCTAAACAGGTGAAACTAAAATCCATATTAGACCTCACCCCTTTCCGCATATTCCGATTAAAACTTCTATGTTATTTTGACTATTCAGAGGTTAAAATTTGGATATTTTGGGAAAATTGAGAAAGAACAAGGTAGACAATACAACACTTAACTTACTCATATAAACAAACTGTGCAAATTACAAACAAAGTTGTAAATTATATCTTAGACGGTAGGCAAAAAATCTCCGATACTCTCGGCTAAAATCTCCCCACCATCCAAGCATATCCACTCATCTAAAATACCCCGACCACTAACTCCCTCGGATATAAACCTGTATAAAATACCTTTCGCGTAACTCCAGTGCAAAAGTGGAAAGCGAAATAGGCTAGAAAATACACTGATAGTCATAGATTTTATATGGGAGTGTTGTGTCCGAGGGTATTTCACACAGGGAGTTTACTTCTGGAAAGTGATTGTCAGAAAGGTTTGTTTCCGGGTGGGTTTTTCAAGGGTGTTTTGTCCAATTACGATCTTAATATTTTAAATATTCTAATAAACTCTAACTTTGACCTCCTATCAACCCGCACTGGCCAGCGTGATAGGAAATGGCTAATTTCCTCTCGATATAAATCTTGATATAAAATTGGGGATTATTAAGAGAGGCCTATGTTCAGCAGTGGACGAGAAACAAGCTGTTTGATGAATAGACTCTGATATTCTGAATCTCAAAAAAAAAATACTGAGGAAATTGTACCTTAATGCACTAAATTTTAACCATCGATATTTATAAATATTTGTAAGGTTTACAATTGAGTGAAATGCCACATTATCGACATTGTTCACATAAATTAAATATTTTTTAATTTAATTATGTTTTAAACTTATAAAAGTTGCAATTTCACTAAATTAATACATGTATGTACTTATTTTATTTTTCTGTAGGATTTTTTAATGAAATTACACCTGCCTTCGTCAAAAAATCTATGCAAATACAGCAACCTTCAACTCGGCCACAAAATTCATACAGTACCACCCCAGTATCATATTCTCCAAATCAATACATCATCACCCCAAAAGTAGCAGTTTCTCGCTCAGTTACTAGATCGCCCAGAATAACAACGACCACTTCAGCGCCTGCAAGAACGAGAACTCAATTCATCAATAGTATATCCAATATAATATTGTCGAGTACTCAAAAATCCTTCCGTACGACGAAAACTCCTGTACAAATACTAGTATGCCCAATAAATGTGGATATACCTCTCTTCAGTTTACCTTGTCGAGTAGAAAAAGATTGTCGAGCATTTGGTCCGGGATTAACATGCTGCCAACAGAGATGCATTAAAGGTGTTTTGATGCCAAAAGATTTGGTAGATAGAGAACAAACAAAGAAAAATGAAGTTTTTGAAATAAGAGAAAGAGCTCCAAAAGTATTAAATTTAGTGAAGACAAATGAAGATACAAGAAATACAAGTAAGTTGTTTTATATTATTAAATACTAATTACTTTAGAATATTATTAACCTAAATAATGACCATAATATTTTAATTGATAAAAATTACAATATTTAATTGATACATTGACGATTAAAACGCTTTTATAAGGTACCGTCTGACGCGATGACTTTGTATCAAGGTGTGAGCGTTTCTTTTTTCAGCTCCGAAAGTTAGTAATATACTTATTTATTTAAAAATTATATAGAAAAGTCCCCTCTTGTTTCTTCAACACGAATGATCCTTTCAATATCGAATGATATTGAAAGGGTACTTCGAACATGTTACTATTACGAAGTAAAGTTGTTGGAGAACGTATTGCAATGACATTAAAAATTCAGGACAATCGATGGATCCGTCTATTAGCCTATATAAAAATTTTAAGTCAAATTTTACGGCGATGTTCCAATGAGTTTAGATTAATTATGTTTGCAACGAATCATGACCAGTCACGCGTACATTGGCACCTAATT
Organism: Adranes taylori; assembly: GCA_009867245.2. Lineage (NCBI taxonomy): Eukaryota > Metazoa > Arthropoda > Insecta > Coleoptera > Staphylinidae > Adranes > Adranes taylori. The sequence goes on from WYDF02000286.1 coordinate 4,204, forward strand.
TATATGAAATAATTTTTAATAATTTCCTCTGAACCCTTTCTAAATTCAATATGTGTGAGTTGAAGTGAGGAGACCAAATTATGCAGCCATATTCTAACGAGGACCTCACTAGTGAACAGTATAAAGATTTCAAACCATTGATATCAAAATTCTTGCAGTGTCTATATATAAAACCAAGTGTTTTAAAAGACTTGTTAACTACATATTGAATATAATCAACAAATTATAGCTTGTTTAGTATAATCCCTAAATCCTTGATCACATTTACAGACTTCAATCCTACACTGTGCAAAGTATAGTCGCAATTTAAAGATTCATTGTATCTGAAAAAACTTATGGCTTGACATTTATCACAATTAAGCTCCATCATATTAACACCACACCAAGAACCGACCGAATTTAAATCATGCTGTAATGCCAAAATATCTGCTGGTACCTTAATGACTTTATACAATTTCAGATCATCAGCAAACAAAAGACAGTTGGAATATATTATCACTTTCCCAATGTAAGTTATAAAGATATTAAATAAAACTCGGCCAAAATGCGATCCCTGTGGTACACCTGATGTTACTTTAAAGGATTTAGAGAATCCTCCCGGCAACTTGACAACTTGGGAGCGTTCACTTAAAAAGTTATAAAGCCGTCCTAATAAAGTTCCTCCTATTCTTCTCAAAGATTGATTAAACAATAAATAAAGAGGATAAGCAATAGTACAGACGCATTCTTTAATAAATATAAGGGGCAAACCATCCGAACTCACAAGTGCCCAGAACCCAACGAAGTAATGTAATTGACTATTTCCATTAATTGTATGTCGCATTTATTCAAATTAATGCTTATTTGATCATTACATTCATACGAAAATTTAGAAGTAGTTGCAGAATATACAGAAGACAAATGCTTAGCAAAGAGGTCACAAATGTCAATTGCATTTGTAGCTATTTCATTATTGAGGAACATAGAATTGGGTACAAGATTTTCCTTACGAGATTCATTGACAAATTGCCAAAAGCCTTTGGGATTCCTAGTTAAACTATATTGTAGTTGCAAAGTATAATTGCTGTAACAGTCAGGTGCTACTGATATACATTTCGATCTAATATGAATGAATCTTTCATAATCTAACTCTGATTTTGATTCTTTCTACTTTTTATGCATGTCTTTTGTGATAATTAGATTTTTCAATTCAGTATTGGTCCATTTTGGAAAAGTAGAAGCTTTAAACAATTTTAATGGAACAAACTCGACAATAATATTATTAATAATCGCATAAAATAGCTCGGAGCACCATTTATATATAAATCAATAAGTTGGGATTCCCAATCTATAGACGCTATCGCTTCATTAATACCATGATAATCTGCTCGCTTAAAATCATAATAGCAATGGTCGAAAGCCAAATATTCTAATTGTTTCGTTGGAATGAAGCATGAAATCGAGGGATGATGAATAGACTCATCGAGAAGTTGGTCCACAGATTTGTCCACGACTATATCACTAATATGAGAAAAGATCAAATTAAGAAAAACTTTGCGGGTGTCAGGAATGGTGTAACATTGATAAAGATTTAAAAAACTATCGCTAATAAATTCACTTCCGGATCCACATATAGTATTTGTTGTTGAAACGCTAAAATTATCATTCTCCCAATTCACTCCAGCTTTACTTCTAGGTCGGAAAATGTTTGAGTGAAAATATCCAACTACAGAATAATATCTTCATCAAATTATTCACATTCGTTTAAAGATAAATCTGCAGAAGCAATAATTTTATTTGGATCATAAATTTATCTTGAAGGATTACCTATGAGCAGTGAGATTTTATCAGATATACTAATGCTATATTGTGAGGGAATAAGTTCACATTTGAGCCAGCTTTTCATAACCAATTAGTACTTTTCTTTTAACATTTTTTGAGTCGATAAAAGTTTCAGGACAAAAATCAGAATTTACTTCTATATGTTATATCCTCATTTTTATCCACATTTTTTTAAATCCGCAATAAAATTTTTTGAACTAATTTAATCGCTCTACTCATTGAAAATACGTATAATTTAATGTAATAAAACTGTCCACCTATAGAAAATGCGGTAATACTCAAGAACATTTAAAGAGAAAGATATTTAGACGGGACTTATGTACTTTTACTTGCTAAATATATTATCGTTTTATAACGTATTTATAGTTAGATAACAGAAGAAAGCGATTCAATTTACAAACTCTTTTCTTATATTGTTTATTATTCAGAGAACAATTTATTATTATTTGCACTACCTTCGTGAAAAATGTTTGCAACCGCTACTGTGAAAAGTTTTGTACGCTAATTCTGTTCTTATGTATTAAATTAATCAAATGATTACTTAATTATATTGAGTAAATTAAAAATTATTAATCTTAAGGAAAAGTGTAAATTTGTAGGCGGAGCGCTGTAGCTATTTTGTAATAATTAGCAATTATAAATGAAGTAATTGCATATAATTGTACATAATAACAAAAATACGTTAATTTTAATGAAGTGTATTTAAAACATAGAAATGATTACGTTAGTAAATGTTATATATAGTACTTTTTATGTAGTATTTTTATCTACCTGTATAAAATTACGTATATGCAATGCTTTCGATTATTTAAATTGAAAATTTGGTACATTATTGAAACAATTAAATCATTTGTTGTGTTAAAATTGTAATTTGATTAGGAAAATTTTGTATATTTACAATGGTGACGCATTTGTAGGAGCGATTTTACTCTCCTCTCATTGAAACTTTAAGTTTATATTTATCTTCCATATAAAAGATGCACGATTTACGAAATAGTTCTATTTGATTTTCATTGGGACGCTTCCTGAATCGAAAACGCTATTTAAAAAAATCTGTATGTAGAGAGGAGGTTTTTCTTAAACTACTGGCCCATTTCAAGTTAGTGCAAATCCGTCATATTAAATTCCAAACAATCAGTATTCACGCGAAATTGAAATTCTGCAGACATAACATATTACAATCTGTGTCTAATAAAATTAATCCCTTTGGAACACCCTTACTAGAAAGCGACGTTGTCATGTTGTAAAGGTAAAAAACTGGCAAGCTATAACTCAGAAATTATGAATGAACGTAGATTTAAATAAATTCTAATATTTCATATAATATACTATTAGAGCAGTGTTTAAATGCTGGTTTTACAAGCTTGTTGAAAAAATGCTTATAATAATGCACGAAATGGTCATCCATTCAAGCATTAAGTTTGCAAAGTGAATAATGAGCCACATATTAGAAATGATTTACTTGACATAAGAAATTTAAAGCTATTTTTATAAATAGCGAGTTACGAGTGAATAAGTTGATTATATTGTCTAATATTAACCTGGCTTTTCCAGTCAGTAAATGTTTTGGAATATAGATTCCATAATCCATTCCATATTTAATACTTTATTGTGTTTGTCATACGTGTTGAATATGTAGGATTTTCAGTGTGATAAGAGGTGGTCGAGTTTACAGTTTATGCGTTTCGGTTTCAGTTTACGCCAGAAGCCGTATGAAAATAAAAGCTTTATTAACAGGAAAAATATAACCAGATTCAGTACATAAATATTAACTTAAATTAGTACATTATCGATCACACGTTATAAAATAATATTCAAATCATATACAATATTTTTATTAACAATAGTACATACAAATATGATGATTCTCAGCTAAAGTTAATTCAATACTTTATTCATTTGAGTTACTTTAAAGTGCAACCAGTAAATTAAAATTCCAGAGTACGTGAAATCATCCCAAACTGCTCAACCAACGCGGCAACGTGTCAGATCAAATGTGATACGTAGAAAATTACCACCTACACCATCACACCAACCATCTACAGGGAAACCACCTGTTTCTATACCTATTGCACAAGAAAAATATGATGTACAAGTAAAACAAACCCAGCCGCAAATGCACTTACAAACACAGCTTCAAATACAGCAGCCGATACAATTGCAACCACATAGTCAATTCCAACCACAAACAATACGTGTGCAGCCGCAACTACAATTCCCAACAAAGATGCATTTACAAAATCAAATGCAACTACAAGCGCAGCAAAAGCAGCAACAGCAAGAACAATACAACAAACAACAGTTGCTGCTTATGAAGAAAAAAATTGTATGTCCCGGACCAGAAACACGTATTCCGTTCTTTGCATTCCCGTGTGGAAATGATGCTATGTGTCAATTCTTTGGAAAAGATCATGTCTGCTGCAAGCGAAAATGTATAAAAGGAATTCCATTTGAAAAGCTCGCTGATATGCACGCACGTATGTAGATTGAATGAAATTTTCAGTTTATGTTAAGTTTTTCTTTTTAATCCACATACATATTTTAAAATGTGTACTTATATGCAACTGTATCTTTCAATCTTGTAGTAATTTACTAAGTACATTTTTGTTTAACATTGTTAATTGTCTCTTTTATTTTACGTTTATATAGAACCACTAATCACTGCATAATAAACAAACATTCCTTATAAGTAATTATATATTGCAGCGTATAATATTATTTAAGAAAAACAAGAACTTTTCCTACATAGTTTACGTATCATTATAAAACAAATTATGAGAAAGTATTTGATTTATGTAAGTTATTGCAATTAAGGGTAGATACTACTTAGGGTAGATAGCACGATAAAGAAAATGAAGTCAGGCATAAATTGTATGCATTGTTAACATACACAATTAGAGAGTATTTCATTAATGATGGGCCATGGCTTAATTGGAACAAATTGTAAGAGGAAAGGGTGGTTCCTGTTTGCAGACCTGTCTTCAAATATCCATATTTAAATAATTGTATCATCCATCTTTCTGCAGCCTTAATAAAAGTTCGTTCGCTCACTTGAAAATTGGTACTTTAAGGTTACTTTATTTATTAGGGTAATTACAACTGTGACTATAATTTTATATATAAATAATCCTCTGAAGTAATTATATTTATATGGTTTACAACGGTTTATGCAGAGATCTATAAACTTAATGTAAAAATTTGACGTCTTATTGCGATTTGCATTTTCTTTTGCTTATTTTCTAAAAGATGATTGAAAAATTACAAAAGAATTACTTCACGGACTCAAAGAAAATTTACGAGACGCGAATCCAAAGTCGCAAAAAATTTACTTTCGCTTCAGGTAATTTTTGTAGAACAGGATTTCTCATTTGTCATATTTTTCATGGTCCGTTCTTGAACCGTTTACAATACCTGCAATACTCTCGGACATTATCACATTGCATTCAAATTTTGTCAAGCCTTTTCTTATATTAGAGAAGGACCTTTTGATATGAAATTAAATTTAATTCCAGCTAGCGAATGTAGTTACCTATACAGATTAAGTGGCCTCAAAAACAATGAAATAATTTTTCTAAATATTATCCTCTGCAGTCAGTGCATTTTTTTGCATCCATGAAAACCAATCTCAATAGCATTAATTCCATCTTCTGAAGTTAGTTTATTAATTTTATTTTTAATTCCATTTTACTTCAAGTCACTTCATTCTCCATTTCATTTCGGTCGATCTAAAACGTAAATCCAAATAGTTTTTGTTCACACGAGGAACCAATAAAAAACATTAGCGTCGTTGCGTCTGTGTTATGTGGTGAGGGATCACGAATTATTTCAATGTTTCGGGCATTTCGTTTAGTCGTTCGAAGAATAGTATACACCTAAGTAATATCTCGAAGCCAGATGATCCTTCTTCTAGATGTTTCTTGTGAACACTATCAAGAATTTGAATAAAACAAACTATATGAGTCAAATAAGTCTATGAGTTAACTTTGTTAGAGGTGACTCATTCTATTCTCAAGATTGTTGCGTTTCTCGCGTTCATAGCAGTGTGTACCAGGTTTCATTACCTGTAATGTGTTGTACACTAATTGTAACAATCCATTGCCAAAGCCATTGTCGGATCTCCTAAAGAAATCTACGAGCAAAATTCCACAATCTCACACAACTTCCTTTTTGTACTGAAATCAAATTGAGGAAAGGTCTCTAAAAGAAAGCTTGCGTACCATTAAATCATTTTATAAAAAGTATCATTTGCTTTTATATTTACACCAATCCCTAAAGTTGACTGCATGCTCTTTCTTGAGCTTGGCAGAATATGCCGCAGTTCTTTAACTATGTTCCAAACAAGGCCAATATTATTTTCATTAACAGACGTTTAAAGTTTGGAAGCTCACAAATTGTAAGGAAAGTTTATCACTTTGAATTTCGTTGCAACACAGCCCCATGATAGCAAATAAAGATGATTTGTCGCCAAACACTCAATAGATTTCCTCAAAATATTCTTTACAGTTTAAATACGATTAAAATTGTTAAACATCATATTTCGTATATCACAGTTCCCTGCGTTTTTTTTTTTTAATTAATTCACTTCCTTTGGATTAGATTAATTTAAAATGTCAAGGAATGAGAAGACTTGAACTGATGACCCTTGTCCCCATCTCGCTTGAATACCAATTTCTAAAAGCGGGAAATGGTAGTTTACTAGAGATATATATGTTTTAGCATGCAATGGTCTATGACAGGAGAGTTTAAAAAGTGCGACCGGCTGGCGAAATATGGCCCACGTACCACGAGTGAATTAGCGCCCCATGGAAGCCAAATAATTATTAAATTTGCATGTTTTATTTTGACTCTACAAAGATTTTAGAATTAAGAAATTGGCCCGTCTAAGCAAAACTATGGATCCTCTTGGCCTATGGGATAGTAAACTTGAATAGAGATACTCCAATAGTGGGTAGATTTATCAAGCTCTAGTTTCATATCGATAACACTAGTAAGTGACATTTCGACATCCACTTGACACCATCTTCATGAGATTTTATTTATTCTAATAAGTTTATGGAGATTCTTGTGTTTGGCTGCTATTTGTGAATAGGTTCCAGCATGCTGTTAGATCACTAGCTATACCAAATGTCAAAATAAATAAAATCAGAACTTAGATTCTCGAGAATGAGGCCAAATGGACGTCGACCAAACTGGATCTAATAAAACGGTTATCTAAAACTTATCCTTTTTTAATGGCAACTACATTGCGCAGAGATCCTGCCTGACACAAAAGACGCATTTGTACACGTCTCGCATTTGTACACAACTTTTCTAATGTATACGTACGTCAAGGTCAACTTCCCAACTTTGAAATCAAATTAAAATAATACAATTAAATAATAGATATATATTTTTATTGTATCATCTATAATATAAAGTAGCTTAAACTCATTATATTTATATATAAAACTCATAAAATGTACAAACAATAATATATTTACATAATAACTTTAGGTTCAAAAACCGACGTCGAAATATTTTTGTGCGGCAACACTTGTCCACCATTTATATAAATCTCATCATTCACGATAACATCCTCGCCCAAAATTGTTATGCCTTCCATTCTGGCCCATTCGCCTACCGTTGAACGCCATCCGATGATACAACTCTCCAACCATGAATGCGATTTGATTGTAGCATCCTTCAGAAGCGTGCATCGTTTCATACAAACACCATTTTCGATTACAACACCTGACCCGATAACGACATTTGGTCCTATTTTACAATCTTTGCCAATTTTCGCTGTTGGATCAACCAAAACATTACCCACAATTCCGGGACCATTGTAAAGCTTTTCGGGGCTTTTCTGTCGTAAAGCTTTTAAATACATACACATGCCAATTAAGAAATCTTTTGGTTGGCCAATATCCATCCAGAAACCTTGTAATTCCAAAGCGTAAAGTTGACCATGTGTCACCATTTGTGGAAATGTCTCCTTTTCTATACTTGTAGGTCTCAGCTCGATTCGTTTTGTTACTTTGGGATTAAATATGTAAATGCCTGCATTAATTTTATTCGATACAAATTCTTGTGGCTTTTCAACAAAACTTTCAATTTGTCCATCATCTTTATGCACTATAACGCCATACTTTGACGGCTCTTCAACTTTAGTCACCATAATAGTACCTTCCCTGCCATGCTTCTTATGAAACAGTACTAAATCCTTGAAAGGAAACTCACAAATAATATCCGAATTTAAAACGAAAAATGGCTCAGTAGGCTGTGTTAGCCATTTTTCGGCAAGTTTTAACGGTCCAGCCGTTCCAAGAGGTTCCGTTTCCTGTGAAAATACAATACTTATACCCAAACGTTCCGCTTCCACTGATAATTCCTTTCGCATGTCTTCCGCATGATAGGACACAGCTAAAATGATTTCAGTGACACCTGCATCTACTAATGCTTCAATTTGATGTAACAATATGGGTTTATTTGCAAATTCCACTAGAGGTTTTGCTCTGGTCAATGTTAATGGCCTTAATCTTGTTCCATAACCACCAACTAAAATTAATGCTTTCATGTCCTTCTTTTTCTCGCCTGCCATTGCACTTCTTATTTATAAGTAAAAACTTAGGTATTCAATATTTACGGCAATTAACACAAAACTGTTTTATAAAACAACCATGTGGAACATATTGTAGTTATAAGTAAACATTACATATAAAGTGATATAATTATGCATGAAAGTGTAAAATAATGCATATTTAGCAAATTACATTATATTTTATCATTAATCAAATTCCACGCAAGCATTATGATAAAAACTTTGTAAACAATGTCATTACACTAATTAAATGTCATTTTGACAAGGAAATAGACTTGAAAGGTTAAGTTTTTTTTGTGTACTTGATTATTGCCAAACATACGAAAGTTGCGTTCAAAAATAACAAACGGGTCACACATTTTACAAACAAACAATCATGATTTTATGAGTTTACTTTAAGCCAAATGATGTTGCCACAATGAATTTAATTGCAACTTTTTAGGTATTCCTTGTGAAATAATGATCGGAAATACTTCTTAAGAAATGTAACTCATCTTAACAATAAAGGTAGCAGAAAATATCATAACATAAAATATCGGAAAGAAATTATACAATGCTCACTTATACGAAAAGGATAAGATGAGCAATATTGTATGAACGCGCATGCACTTATATTAAAAGTTGTAGTAGGTTATTAAATGTTTATGTATACTCTTTCTTTTTAGAGCATTTGATTTTCCTCATAATTGTATAGTGCGTCATCTAGTGCATACTAATTAACTAACTACATTCGAAAGGTATTATTATTTAATATAGGATAAAAACAGTAATATAATATTCATTTTATTTCAGCTGCACTTTTCGGCTTAGTGGAACGCACTTGTCCTAAGGAACATATAGCTGAAATACTAGAAGTCAAAGAATGTGAGTCCGATAGAGATTGTGGCTCGCGTATATGCTGTCAAGAAAAAATTATTCAAGGCAAAATACCAGTGAGTTATTGCCGAACGCCAGACCATAACATAGAAAAATTACCAGGAGGCAAGAAACTAGAAGAACGTAATTACTTCTTACGATGCAACATATATTTGTATTAGATCTTATTGTTTTTATTTTAGCAATTAAAAATTTTGTAAGCTACATGCAATGTACCCCACCACCTCCAGCTGGTTTAGATAAATTTCCAAAACCATGTAATAATACTTTGGATTGTTTCCCAAGTTTGTGTTGTCAGGAAAATGGTAAGAAACATTGTAGACCGCCTAAGAGATCTTTTATTGCTTTTGTAGCTGACGTTACAAGCGTAAGTTTTCTAAACATAATTACATAAAATAAATATTTCAGTTCCACTTCTGTTCCAGAAATGGGGTACGGCGAAAGCAACAAAAAAATTTATAGAGAGAATTACGAATTAAGTTTTAAGATTAATGAATTTGCTATTTAATGTTATAAGGCTCGTAAATAAATTTTATATTTTCTTAACTTAGACCTTTTTAATTATTCGAAATTTACTAAAACATCGATTTAAAAAAAACAAATTATTTCAAAATACAATTATTCTCATACATTTATAATGAAATGTACTTCATCAACATTACAAAAACCTCTGAGAATATATA
>WYDF02000297.1:0-14163 GCA_009867245.2 Adranes taylori
AGACGAAAATCTAGTGTATATCCATTCAATAAAGCCATTGTCCAATAACCGAAGACTTTTAATTATTTAATATACTGAACGAGAACAATCAACCTTATTATGGATCAGCAAATCTTATAATTAAAATGAGTTGAGTTGAATATATACATAGAAAGAAAGAGATAGTTTTTTTAAATTAACCTAGTAGCAAAATAGGTAACAGTAGCTATGAATTTGTCACTAGCATCTATCGCCCCGCTACAACAGTTACTTTAAGTTGTATTGCTTAGTAATAAACCTAATTTTCGAAACGAATCGACGTTAAGAAGTAGATCAACTGTATTATCAAATTTAGCGAAAGTAGAACATATGTTTTTGCAACAAAGCATAAAGGTATTATTATTTAATTAGATTTTTATCGAACTGGCAATTGGGATATATGAGGAACGAAATATGCAAACTCCATTTAAACTTTATAAACATAATCATATTACTTAACAAAAGTTTTTAATATTCATCGAATAATGAATTCACTTGGTTTAAGTTTAATAGTGAAAATGGGCTGTTGGTGTTTTAAAGAGAACGTACACGTAAATGGTATTAAATATACAAAAATTGAAACATTGGGCCAGGGGTATGTATTTATTATTCTATTAAATCAGAAATATATAACTTCAAAATATTTGTTGGAATTTTCAGAGCATTCAGTACAGTATATTTAGTTGAGCACTTCACCAATAAGAAGCGCTATGCATTAAAACATTTAATATGCTATAATAATGAAGACCAAAGAAAAGTTTTAAATGAAGTTAATTACTTAAAAAAATTACAACATCAAAATATTATCAACTTAGTAGATTCTTATATTAAAGGTGAGTTGTATTAATTGAGGATAAATTTTTACTCCGATAACTTTTTAATTGTTAAAATTTCATATTGACAAATTTTGTGGCATCTCAAAATTGGACAAGAGTGAGGTCAATGGGAGTAGCTTGTTCACGTTTCATACAAAATTCATACAAACCACACAAAATTCAAAAAGCTAAATTTCTTTAATAAGAAAATGTATGGTTAAAATTTAAATCTATTAATGATATTATTGAAAATTGTATTTATTTAAAAATGTAATGAGATGATACAGTACTATTATATGTTTTTATAAAAGATAATTGAAAATAATTACAGCGGATCTGTATTACAGAGGACTCAATAAGTACTAATAGTTATCTTTATGGTACACTGGCGCAGTGAATGGGTTGTGGGAGCCCGGTTCCTCTCGAAAATAGAAGAAAGAATAAGATTTATTTCATTATTAGATATACTATTGGTTGTCTTAAATGCAATGCATAAACATTTGCGGACTGGTTGACCAGCCCACCTCTCAAATACTGCAAATCAGAAGTCATGTAGTAAGCGGAAGCCATGTACTATATAAAACAAAGGCTGATCTGTTTAAATTATCTTCATTATTGTACTTTATAACTAGTCTAGTTATTCAACATTCAATCAGTGTAATATTGCCTTTGCTTAATACATAGTTGTAGGATAAGGCTCGTTTTGTCCTCAACAAATCAATAGTTTATCAGGACGAGGTTATACAACTTTAGTGATTTTTTATGTCATTCCTTTTCCCAGGTGCCCACATAATATAAAAAATATTTTTGGAATATATTTATTATTGCTAATATGGCTTACATTATCACTGAAAATGGCAATTAAATTAGTACATTAGTAGCCTTTCACCATTAATAAGGAATTTTATTATTACGTAACAGACTAACATATTAACATAACAGACTATTAAACTTAATTAAATTTTAAAAGAAGCCAACTATTTTGAAAATAATATTTATATTTGAAAATAATTAAAAATCACTCAATAAACCTCAACTTAGGCGCAATATATGTGCAACAATTATATTGATAATACAATTGAATAAAAGTTATTTAAATCGATTAATAAAATTTATTTGGCCATGAATGAATGTTTTTTCAGCTACTGGAGTAGCTCCGGAGCTACACGTTTGTTTTGAAATCTATCAAGCTAAAACTGATCTACCCAGAATCCAGAACATTTTTTATCTACTCTTGAAGCACCAGTAGTATAAGATCACTTTGGGATCAGTGTACTGAACAGTGTTTGTCTATCTACATAGATCCAACAATTTTTTTCAAATTGTGTAGTTCAGTTAGAGATCAGATCACCTAAAGAGCAGATCAGTTCACTTAAGCGTGAATAAAACTAGCTCAGGAAATTCGATTTACAAAGATTGAAGAACAATATAGAGTGGCGATCTTAATTATTGTTTTAATTTTAGGAGTAGCCGATATTTTGACGAATCAAGAGGCTGACGTATATTTAATACTTCCACTTTATATTGGTGGTACTCTTCATGATTTATTAAGCAAGAAACAAAAGAATAATACGCATTTTGATCTAGGCGATGTTTTTCGAATATTCCGTGGCATTTGCGATGGAGTTAAATATATGCATGAATTCAAACCAGAACCATTAGCCCATAGAGATCTAAAAACGGCGAATATAAGTTTTAAAAATGATTTTAGTCCGGTTATAATAGATTTAGGTAAGTACGTTGGCCAGTTATATAGTGCAATATTCCGTAATGTAGTTAAATGAAATATTATCATCAGTTGGTGGTATTAGAGGAAATTGAAATTAGTTATTGGTGTCTGTTTTTCTACAGAAATCAAAATATATTTAACACATCCACGAAAATTATCTAAAGGACCAACTCTATTGAATAGTTGAGAATTAACTTCCAAACATCTTGTTAACGCCGTAACTAATATTTTCTATGCATTATTAGAACAAATTAAAAACTTTATTTCCAAATATGTATAATATTGTCATGGAAAATGAAAGTAATATTCAGTTTTTCAAAATAATCCTGTCTATGGATTAGCTTAAACTTAAGTTTTAATTTTTTTTATTCTAAATTTTGAATGTTTTATTTGCGCGATTATACTAAGCCATAAAAATAAAGAGTTTTAACTATAATTTTTAATGAAACTAAAATTTCAAATGAGGATAAAACAAGCATCCCGAATATTTAAACATATAAATTAGAATACTAGGAACAACTAATCAAGCAACGTTCAAAACTTCCGTTATTATATTTTGTTGAATCGTTTGAATTATAAGTCTAGACTGATATTGAAAAATAAATAACTAGAAATATTTTACCTAAATAGACTTTTTAAAAGTACCCTCATCAAATTATTCTTTCCTGCAACAAAATTAATGTTTAGATAATTTCAGGTTCCATGTCACTAGCACGTGTCCAAATTTGTGGTACACATGACGCACAGAAAATGCAAGATTTTGCAGCCGAAAATTGTTCAGCTCCATATCGTGCACCAGAATTGTTTAACGTTGAATCGTTTTGTGTACTAGATGAACGCACTGACATATGGTCTTTGGGATGTATTCTATATGCAATTTGCTATTTTGGTTCACCATTTGATGCCGTTTACCTACGAGGTGATTCAATCGCTTTATCTGTATTATCTGGAGTTATAGAATTTGCAAAAGAAACAATATATCCGGAACATATTCATGATCTCATAATGTATATGCTGAATATGAATCCAATTGATCGACCTTTTATACAGAGTGTTATTGAAAAAGTTGATGTTACTTTTAATATTATACATAATGTAACCTAATAAATTAATTTAAACTTTTTAAATGTTTTGGATAGAGGATTAAAGATTCTCTCACTAAAGTGATGGCTACAGTATTTAACAAAACCTAAAGATTTTTTTGTAAATCATATTCTAATCTAGTTTTGTAGTTCGTCAGAGATTTGTCACATTTCTAGTTTTGTAATCACACTTTTGGTTACACATACGGGTTCTCCCCTAAAAGTATTCGTATATGGTTATTAAGACGTTTAAAAATCAGGTCTGTCAGACAAACAGGATTCGTGACATGGGAGCGAAGCTTACAGATTTATAAATTTGGGACCTACATTAACATAGTAGAAAATCCTACTGATATGTCTACAACATACCAATTTTGCCCTGCTTTATTCTTTACATCAAAACATTCGACACAGTAAAATCTAGACATCTCTAATGTTACGGGAAAAATTGGGACTAGAAATATTCAGAATAATACACATATGAAATAGCAAGAATAATACTTGACATGGCTACATCTTTTTTTTTCTTCCTATTTTGGCCTTTATTTTTATCTTTGAGCTAATGCACGAGCGTGCTTCTGTGGACCATATTTAGTGTGGGGATTTGACCTGATGTTGTTCAGTGGCAGATACAAGGGGGTGGGACGCCCCTTCAGGTTTCCGCGAGTATAATCTGATTAGTAGTTGTTTGTCTTCAATGTTATATTTCGCGTGGTAGTAATTTCAGTTTGCCAAAGTCGCATCTGGTATTGTCGTGGCAGAGAAAGTCAGTCAGTCTGTCTGTCTGAAAACGTGGCTAGTCTAGAATACTGTTTTGATGCCGTTTTTCTTTAGAATCAATGATATTTTGTCAGTAGTTCCTTTTATATACGGAAGATTGAAATGGCAATTGGTTCAGAGGGTGCTGGTTCCGGCAATTGTATTGTTGTTTCACGTGTAGATTCTTGTTTATTTGGAGTTCTAGCCGTTCTGGAGAAGTGCGTCCCGTAATCTTGCGACTTCAGAGTCTATTCCTTCATTGTCGGTAAGTAGTCTCGAACGATGAATTAAAGTTTTTATTGTAGAATTTTTCCGTCCTGGATGGTAGTGAGAATTAGCTTGTAAATAGCGGTTTGTATGCATTTTCTTTATAAACTGTCCGTTAAGCTTCTTTGATATTAGTACATATGAATGGTAGTTAATGGTCGTTTTCTACTTCCACTGCGAGTTGGATTTCTGGATGTTCAGCATTAAGTGTGTCGAGGAATTTCAGTAATTCTTTATTTTCATGTGGTCAATAATGAAGACTTTCTTTAATAACTATAAAGAAAATCTCATTTCGGAAATTCTATATTATAAGAAAAGTGCGTTCAGGTTTACGGAACGTGACAAGACAAACGCCGCGTTCACCAAGATCAATCATAATTGTTTCGCTTGCAATACTCATGCTTTACGCTTGTTTTTTGATGAACGGCTATTAAATGTCTGATATCTAACAGCTGCAAGCCATACGTTGTCATATCAACCGTTGTCAATCAATCACATCTCTGTTGTCTATTAACCTATTGCGATTGCTAGCATAAAACACTACGCTATCAAAAATGGCGACCGTTTACCAAACATGTTTGCTATATGCGCCCAACGGTATCGCTTGCAATCAGTAGCAAGCTGATTGCTGTGATGAACGCAGCCAAAGTTAAACCTGTGATGACATAGTTTGATCTTGTAAATTTGAACGGAAATTTCCAAATATGAGTTATTTCCAAATGCTACATACGTATTTTCCGTTGGACTAAACTGCTCCTTCTTCCTTGCATATAATCTACTTATTTTTATGTTACCAGATCATTATCTGTCATGGAAAGGTCTTTAGACATCTTTAAATAAACTATAATATTTCCACAAGGAAAATGAGGTTATAGATTTTGTGTCATGTACGCATGCGGGACGTTTTTCCTCTACCATTGAACTAGGATGTTTACTCAGTACGCACCTAAGAGAAAGAAGTGAACGCATATTTTACCGACATGTTAATATGAGAGGCTGCATTCGGAGTGCTCTAGATATAAACCTGAACGCACCCCCAGTGGCTAGTTTAATTATTACTTTAATTTATAACATAATGTTTACCTAATTTATAATTAAATCATTATTTAAATTGAATAAATTTTAAGCAGAAGGTGCGTTTAAAAAAGGTTGCAATACAAATTTAATATCGGTATATTTTGCTGTAGCAAAAATAATCGCATTTTAGTAGACTGTAAATATATTTTGGTGATAGATAATATATTACACTAATGTCATCAGTTAAATGAAACACTAGTCCTGTAAATTTTACATTTTTAAAATAATGAATAATAATCCATTTGCTGGTTTATTTGGACAAAGTAAAAATTCTGCCTCTAATAATTTTATTAACACATCCGATGACAATGTGAATATTATTGAAAATGTATTTGGTTTTACATTAAATGCTGAACGAGCTTCTTCAAACTCGTTTGTGTACATGGAAAATCTGTTTGGAGCATTTGGTAGTGAAGTGAATTTAGAAAATTTAGAGTATGTTTTATTTGAAAGATTATTATTGCAAAATTTAAGTGATAAAACTGCGAATCAAAATATCAAAATAACTAGAGGTTTTCATGAATCGAAAGTTGTAATATATTTATTTTACTCTTTCAAAAATGCCATGTACCTGAAAACTAGCCCCGTTAAGGAATCAGTTTTAAAACTAATCTTAAGGAATCTATTAACTTGTTTTAAACAGCCAGATTTATATCCACATCAAGATGTATATGGTCAATTATTTGAACTATTATGCGATTCGGAACATGATGCTGAGGATTTTTTTAACGCAATATACAAATCTGTCTTAACTGATGACGGTAAGTTATTTATTGCAAATAACATAGCTTAACGTAAGTTACTGTTGAAATAGGCACATAAGTAATTTCTTAGACTATTTTATTGCACTCTGTTTAGGCCAAAATTAGAACTAATATTTGGGCCTTCTCCAACGCAAAACGCAGTTGCTGACAATGTATGAACATATAAAAAATTTAGACGCGATAAGTTATTTTGGAAAAATACTAAAAGAAGAGGAATCTGATCATCATTTTGTCGTTAAATAATCGTGTTTTATCATATGAAAACAGTTTTTTTATGCCGAGCAGTTTTTAGAACATGTAAAAAAAATTGTAAAACGTCATCGGAAGTTTCGATGCTTTTTTGCATAGAGTTTTAATGCTGTTTAAACAACCTCTTCGAACGGATAAACATAATTTAGTTTCCAAAATAAATATGAATCGGAACAAGTATTTTCTTCAAGCAACGAATTGGCCGTTTTTATCTTACTTTTGACAAAAAACTTGTTGAGGGCGGATTTTTTATTTCAGGGTACTTTAAACCAGATGAATATTTTTCGAAAATCTCATATATAACTAACATATTTTCTTATTTATTGAGAATCGAAATGATTTATATTCGATTCTCAATCTGTTCTGTTGAATCTGTTCGTTAATTAAAGCTGATAGGGTATCACTCCCCTACCCAAGAATGCAGTAATACTGAATTAAGTAAACATATGTTGTTATTTTATTTCAGATAGTCTTAAAAATGTTAAGGATGTATATGAACCATTATTTAGACAATTCCATATCGCTACTGCACAAATGACTTTAGTTACATTAAAATTTGGAATTATTGAATGGCTCAAGTTTATGACAAATTTTCCACATTTATGTAGTGTACTAATTGATTATTGTGAAGTGAAAAAGGGTGTTGGCATGGAATATTCAAATACATTGTTAGGAGCCTTATTTTCTATATCAATTTTACCAAAGACGCATAATGGGAAATTTGATTATTTTGAAAACCCATTGGATCAAGTGAGTTTCTAATTTTTTAATGTTTTAAAAACCTTGTTTATAAAGTAGGAGGATGAAATTACGTTATATGATTATTATCTGGTTCTTCATCACCTCGTGCAGTAGATCGCTACATTTAACTAAAGCATGGATAACATAAGTTGAATTTTGCCTAATTCCGACATCTAAGTTATCTTATGTTGAAATAACCCTTATCGTGAAGGTAATTGATGATTTTTTTTTCAGCTTTGTGTTGGAGTTTTCTCTAATTTCTCGTTAATTATCAGCAACCATTATTCCATTTTCTTCTATGATAAACAGCACTATTTGTATATATGTTTCATATTATATGTCTCATATAACTAAATATATCTCATATTACATATTTACATTTTCCTTTTTTATCAGGTATGTTAATGTTTGTAATTTTATAACGCACTCATTTGTATTCACATGTTTATTTTAACTATAAATATTTTCTTTATAGCTTGTCCTATAATAGACGACTTGGACAATAATAATTATTACTATTAATAATTACAAATCCTTTTTTATAAAAGGACACAAAGCAATAATTTTATAACATTATTCATTTGGATTCGAAATTCAATTAATCACTATCAACAAATTTAAATGTCGTTACCAATATAAACAATAATTAACCCTTTTTATGATGCCTCTTTTACACCAGTGGATAGCCCTTTAACTGCAGATTGTCTAGCCGTTATGATTGTTGTTTCAAATTTTTCTTTTTCTCAATCACATTGCTTTGGTGACATACGTTTGTTGCCCTCCTGTACGAGATTTTTAATTGTTAAGTACTTCCTCCTTCAAGGATCCATTTCAGAATTTTCAATTATTAATATCCGTTTTGCTTTTTCGACCATTTATCATAAAAATCAATCATCATACTGAATTATCATTAGTTATATATAACAGTTTCAAACATGTGGTGTATACACACAGCTTGCAGATGTGTGGTAAATATAACACAATCATACTATTTTTGATAGATTAAATGTCTTAAACGGATCAACTTTGGTTTTATATTGCTTAAATAAACACTTCTGATTTTCAATCCGTGAAATATGAGGTCGTGGATCTGTCCCAGATTATTTATGTAATTTTTCTAGGCGAGTAATGCAGCCCAAGAAAATGTATTATTTGGAAATCTTGAAAAGCTTAATCGATCCATTTATGAAATTATTTTAAATTTACTAAAATCTGACGCGAATACAAAAAATAAAACATTGAATTGGTTGGGCAATTGTTTGACATTGAATCGTGATAGAGGCAAAGTTTGGAATGTTGAAATTCCAGATATTAGTTTATTTAATACTGTGAGTGATGGATTCATGATTAATTTTGCCACATTACTACTGCATTTGTCACAACCATTCTGTTCAATTGATAACTACCAGAAGATATTGAAAGTTGATCCAACTTATTGTTCATCAGAGGTAAGTCATAATATTTTTATTTGAATTTTTTGTCGTAATTGTAATGGGTATGTAAATGGTGGATATAAATTACGTTCGTATGAGTACAAAGGTAAAAGAGTAGGCTACTGAGTAAGAAGTAGACTACTGTGTCATGTATATTGGTATAATAGCACCGTGGATACAAAATTGTTGGAAAATTTCAGGCGGGCGCTAATATCTGCTGTAGGGTTAATATAACGTAACATTTTTGATACACTATATCGGTTCTGAGTACCAATTATATTTCATAATTTTCGTGTTTTCTTTGTTATATTTTTTACAAAGGTAGTTTTGGTTTTATATTAATTTTTAGAATTCTGATTGTGAGGCAAGAGGCATACATATCAGTCATATGTCAGAAGAAACTTGCTTATTGCCTGTGGAAGAGATAGAAAATAATAGAGAACCACGTTTGGTTTCTGAAAATTACAGTTTTATGACAGAAATTTATTATATGTGTCACAAGGCTTTGGAACTGGGCCATAAAGTTGTTATTGATAAATTAGTTAAATTGAACCAGGTAAGTGACTTCAACTCAATCACTTTAATGTATCTGCTATCTGCAACAGAAGATTGTGTTATTTTTCAAATATAGATAAGCTGTATACTGTATTAGAACTTACATAGATTTCAATTCTTATTATTCATAGTTTTCAATTATTAATATTGTTATTTTCAAATATGGA
The DNA here is from genome assembly GCA_009867245.2 of Adranes taylori. Taxonomy (NCBI): domain Eukaryota; kingdom Metazoa; phylum Arthropoda; class Insecta; order Coleoptera; family Staphylinidae; genus Adranes; species Adranes taylori. The sequence goes on from WYDF02000297.1 coordinate 9,657, forward strand.
TAAAAACTTACATAGTTTTCAATTATTATTATTATTTTATTCGATTATACGTTATCACATTCATATGTATATACATCAGTGTATGTAATTTTCTGACGTTTTGCCACTTAATTTATGCATTTTACTGTACATGAATTGTATGAATCTTATGGCTCTATCTTAACTCATAAGATTCAAAATAAACTTTATCTTATCTCATTACATTGTAAAGATACTACTTTCTTTGTCTCTTACTGAACCCTTCTCTGTCAATTTTTAAATTTGATAGTATTTTTTGTGAGGTTGAATCAGTTTGTAGTACTTATTGATATTATATTTTATGTTTGAGGTACTTTAATATAAAAACTTTACTACGATCAGTAGCAATTTAAATTGTAAAAACTTAATTTGTGAATAATAGTTTTCAACTATTTTTTATAAAAGTAAAACCTAACTCATTTTTTTAGGATATAGGTAGATTAGAAAGAACTTATAACGATATTCTAAATCAAGCCGGTAGCAACCATGAACTTGTTGATTCCATCAAAGAAAGAATGACGCAAGGTATGATCAGGTAATAATTTAATAATTGTTTTTCTTTGGTTATACTGTTTATGCCAAAAATTGACATAAGTAGTGTTTACAATCTTACAATAAATGAAAAAGATATAATGTAAGTATGTATACCCATATTTGTACTGATAAACAATTTATATAGTCACATAATACCATAGGCGAATCCTCAGAAAGAAAAACGAAATTGAAAAGAGAAAAATTTTACTTCCAAGTTTAAGGGCAGTAACATAAGTCTAGACATGTTAATGTGAGCCTCTGATATAACGAATAGCTTATTTATGCGGACTCACATGTATTAGCAGATGCAATAAATATGCTACGTGCGAAAATTTTATTACAACAGATATCTTAAACAGACTTTTATTAAGTATATTATACGTTGAAAAAGAAAATGTAATCAAATTCCTCTAACACGTCACGTTTTTAAGTTATTTTCGTTAGAAATCTCTAGTATATAATTTCCGATTTACAAAAGAACAATCTGTTAACGCATGACTTATGTTATAAACGTGCGATATGATGAACAATGAGATTAAGTACAGATAAATAAAAGCTGGATTACGTGACATTCCAACTATAATTCAACTACTAGGTCATTCTGGAGTAATATCTCAAAAACACTCAAACTCCCAGTACAGTTAAAGTCTGCGGTGGTTAAATTTCTGTGCGTTAGTCGGTTTTTCGCGTATTGAGTAAGTTATTATTGTCTTGTTTTTATATCTAATCAATTTCAGTTTATATTCATAATTTAATTAAATACCTTAAACTTCGTATTTACATATTGTAATACTACTTTTATTTGTATAGAGCCACCAAATGCGTCTGTGAAAAACTTCTTCAACATGTTTTCTTTTAAGTACAGTAATACTGCTTTTATTTACATAATAAACAGGCAATTGCGCTCGTGCAAAACTTCAACATGTTTTTTTTGTAATATCTGTGATGATTTTACTACAAAAGCTCTGTTTAGGTCAATTTCCAAATTGTTGAAAAGTGTTCATGGCTTTCATTTCGTTTGTCCATTGAGAACTCAAGATAAACAAAGGACACTTCATAAAAGTGAATTAGATTAGATGCTATTATTTGATGTCACTGTACCTATGGTTTGGTGCTAACCAGAAGATCATTATGACGACTGTTACTTTTATTTAACAAGTGTTACTGGTTTTTATTTAAAAAAAAATGTCAGTTTTTGTATCCAGTTGTTGTAGTGACAATGAGATCAGTTGCTCACGAAGTCGATTTATCTATTCCGATATTTCCAAATTCCTGGTAACAGATTTCAGATTCTGGAGAGGAATGTTTTCAAAATACTCTGGCGGCTTAAAACTTCAAGGAAGAATGATTTTGTACCAGAAAAATCAACTACTGAACTATATCTCAATTTAGAAGTGTAACTTAACAGTTTCTTTTCGACTGGAATTTATGAAAACACCATGCAGAACTTCTAAGATTAACGCTTGACGAACTAGAATTTATTAAAAGTAGCTACCAAAATTTCAAATTTTAGGGACAACGTTTTGATTAAATATATCAATATAATAGATCGCTATCCTGCTGTTGTAATATAGAAAGACTGATCTACAATCATATAAAGTTGATGATTGTCGATTATACATATCTTCGTCAAAAACAAGCTGAAAAGCAGTTGTACTGTATGATTCAGACGAGAATCCTTCTGTGTCAGTTGCACATGTTGTTGAAATAAAGAAGACAATAGTTGAGTGAGCAGTCAGTCACGATGGTTATGTTTCTTTAGTCTAACACTCAGCATGTAATTTTGTCACTTTTACATATTGAACATGATAAAATGTTGATAAAGTAATGAGGCCGAAGAATTTATTGAAAACAAGTGTTTCCTAAGTGAAAGAAGACAAATTGTAAGAAGGAATAGTTATTGAACCTCAAGTTTCAAAAATACTAAGAAAAGTTTTACAAAGAGCTAGCAATTATTTAAGAATGTTATGAAAGTTATTTAAGGATATAGTTAGTGGTGGGATTCGGTCGGTTCGTGCGAAGCGTTTCCTAAAATTTTCTTGGTTCGCGAGATTCGGCTGAAATTACCAAAAATTTGCGCGGACTGACTACTTTTATCAAGAAAGAGAAAAAAAAATGTAAGTGTTGTATCATTTCAATTTAAATATTTTACGAGCCGAAAATTTAATAGAGATTCATATCGATCATAGAAATGATTAAAGAAAATAAAGGAGTATATGAAAAGAAAGTAATGAAGTCATTAATTCGGATGTTGTTAAAGATATTAACATTATTAAGCATACAATTTACTGTAGCCTCCCTCGGCAAAAAATAATGAACGTAGAAATAGCTAATAGAGTATTGGCTGGAGAAACAGATTAATGGATGATAATGATGACCATTTATGGTTTACAAAAATTATGAAAAGTGGTGGAAAATAAACTTTTTTTAAAGTTTTTAAAATATTGAATTAAACAATGCTTAAAATATGTAATTAAACAATGAATTCAAGATGAACAAATATGATTTTTTAGGAGATGCGAACCTGTTAAATGTTTTGAATCCTATCACTGGATATAGTCTATAGCTTTTATAAACAATTTATCTTCTAGACAGCACTAAAAATGTTCACTGAGTCTACTTTTCATATAGTTTAGTATAAGATATCTTATAAAGTTAAACATCTTTTATATAAAAATGATTTAACGTTACATCACACTGGAATTTTGTTTTATTATTGGGGGAAAAACAGAACTTTTGATGTAGAACAATAATCCCACGTAAAATTTTGTATAATTTAAAATACGTTTTTTGTTGACTTGTATTCTGAAGAAATGTCTCTATCAAATGCAGGGTTAGTTATTACTATTTTTTTAAAATAAAGTTTATAACCTGAATTGATCTATACATATCCTCAAGCTAAATAGTCGTTTTGGCAATCCAGTTTAATTTTACTATTTCTTTTTGTTATAGATATTTAAGCATTAAAGCTTCATTATTAAAACCTTGTTCATTGGAACGTATTTTTAATTTTGTTACTGCAAGCTGTTTCTGGTTTACACAGGTAGCAGTAAATGAAAGTTTTTCAAAAGATTCAAAAACATTTGCTCCTTTAAATCAGAAACCAATAGTGTTTCCATTAAAAGATTCAGTACCTGCGACGTTAAAGTAAGTTTTATTTCTCGTGTTTGATTATTTTCATATATTTTATTTTAACTATATTTAGCTACAATCGATCAAAATCTGGGTAACACATTAATTTTTATCCATTCTTTCCTTACTATAGTTTTATTAGGTTGAATGTTATACTTCGATTTTTATGTATGAAGGTTGGTCTTTAGAAAGTATGTTTCAGTTACTCACGTGTGTATGTATTTTGTTTAAAATATTTTTTTTAAATTTGCTTCGTACCGATAGATTTACTATCGGACTGTATTTATTTCTTGTTTTCACTTTTGTACACAGCGGGGTTCTGAGACATTTACAATTCATCTGAACTCCCTCCTTTTGCATAGATGTATTAGCTTTATAATAATTGGTATTAAATCTAAAGATAGTTTCTTCATTAATGTTGATTTTAATCTATCATATTCAACTGTCATATTCTATCATATTCAACTGTTACTCAAGGAAAAGTCAGTATATTCATAAAATCAAATATTTTCATGCGATAATTTTTTATGCCAAGCCTCAACTAAATAAAATAAATGACCACAAGAACTAAACAGATCATTAGTAGATTATTGTTAGTGTGTTAATTATTTGGAAAACTCCATATTGATGTTTAGGAATTTCAAATTGACTTAAAAAAGACCGGGTAAGCGTAGATGCATTTCTGGCAAGTCATCTTCAGTACCCGCTGCTTTCATATAGCATCATTGCATTAGCTTACATTATTGTTGTTACACCAATCAACGAATTCAAGATAGACATTTCTGATGAGTATATTTAATTGTGATAAGGTCTTTCCTTGAAC
>WYDF02000308.1:0-14163 GCA_009867245.2 Adranes taylori
ATATATATATATATATATATATATATATATATGAATTTATATAGTTAGTTATATGTAAAACAACTGCAGAATTTTATTGTAACATGTTTCACCAGGCATATGGCATCATCAGACATGACTTAATACAAGATATATAGCAACTATCATCTAAGCAATGAATATGAGTTGGGATGTACAAACTAGTATTTTGAGTTTCTTATAGGTGAGTACAGTTTAATAGATATTTTGTTATAGGTGAGTTATATAAATCCAGCTGTTCCTTGAAAAGATTACAGTTGTTATTCTGGAATTTCTTAATTTCTTGCATTTGCTTTGTACATATTTGTATTATCGTAACTTTGTGATTATTTAGGTTAAAATGTGTCGCATTGTGTGAATCTGGTTTTACTAATCTAAAGGAAGTGAGATGTTCATTGAATCTGAGCTTATATAACTAGTACCTGTTTGACATATAAGTGGCATCACAGTGTACAGCTCAACTTATAGGCTTCAGAGGCACTTAGTTTGTCCATTTTTGTTTTTAATATACATATTTGCTTAGCTTGTTATTGGTTTTGAAAGCAACATTCGTATTTTTTCTTTTTAGATATTTGATTGTTTTGTTTGATGTATTGCCGATATATGTTATTGTTTTGTGTATTTTTGAAGATTTAAGGATCTTTTGAGATATTGTTTATTATGTTCTCTTTATAGCCATTATTAGTTGTTACTTGATAGGCTTTAGTTCGATTGCAGAATTGGTTGTGGTAAATGAAATGTTAAGTAATTCTATGGATCATAGAGTAGGCAGCAAGTTTGTGAGATTTTTAATGCAAGGAAGGAGTTGTTGTGTATTGATGCGTCTGTTTGTGTAGGTTTATGAAAGATATTATAGCAATGGGAATTGTTAGATAATATAAATTCTCAAGATTTCATTATACAAAATATACCTAGTTAGAATTTCAGAGAAACTAAGCTTAAATTAAAGAACTTATCGAATCAAATTCAAAAGATTCTACTGTATAGGCAAACTCTTGGAAGCTCCACAGTTAGATAGTAATAAATAAATCAAGTTTGGCCACGTTTAGATCTAATTACCTTTCACGTATTCTGTCTGCGCTGAGAATATATTTGTAGCGTTATAGCCACTGAAAAGATAGATAGAATCAAACTGTTAGTTAGCCACGAGCATCTTTGGGTGTATTCGTTCGACTCTACGAACGTAGATAGCTTCATAGACTATATTCAATTAGATTCATTTTACTTCCATTGTCAGAACTATAGTCTATAAAAAGAACAATGAGACATACTTGATGTTCAACTATGCAGCTGCAACATCCCAGTCATTCCAGCCCTGCATCTCAGCTACCCTTCAGGTGAAAGCCGATTAGGCTAAGCCGAAGCAGTCGTTCATCGAACTCGCGGCAAATCAAAACTTCTAGATCGTACGAGAACTTTCTGGAATTCAAAGCAGAATAGAAATAGACAGTTGACTAGTTGCATTGTGTTTCGCTGCTGACGGACTTTGAAACCGGAAGTATCCCCTTCTTTTTTTCTGACGGTAACAGACCAACTTTGTTTTCACGAAGATATATAAACACAGCGCACAACAAAAATAGCTCCTACTATTTTTCCAATATTCAATTAACTTCAAGTAAAATGAAAAGGATTCACGTTCGCGTGCAAATCGCTTAGCTAGTGAATAGTAGTGTCCCCCATGAATAATGCTATAATATAAGGATTAATTTATTTTGACTATTGAAATTGAATAAATTAGTTCATTTATTTAAATGAAGATTAACTGTTAATTTTTTATAACCTGCTAATCAACTAATTAGTTTTCTTTTATGTTAATAAAAATTATATAGGTGTATGTTTTATTGGTAATAAATTGTATCGTTGGCAAATAAATCTATACTCTAGCACAATAAATAATTATCGTACAATTTATTATTATCTCTGTAGTACACCGATACAGATTTAACAATACTTGTTTCAAAAATAATTGCTCTTATGTTACTGGGGAAATTATTTATTTATTGTCATATTAGCGGAAACCTGAACTGTATTCGTGTCAGCATTGATTTTAGTAGAATAAATTTGAACCAATATTTCTTTTATTCTACATGTTCATGTGTCTACCATCAAAATCATTATTGTTAGAATAATCAATAGTTAATTTGTGGAAATAGATTAAACAGACCAGTGGTTTTATTATTATTTTGTGGTTTGTTGGTTTTATTAGCATTTATTTTAGTAGAATAAATTTCAACCAATATTTCTTTTATTCTACATGTTCATGTGTCGACCATCAAAATCATTATTGTTAGAATAATCAATAGTTAATTTTTGGAAATAGATTAAACAGACCAGTGGTTTTATTATTATTTCATCTAAAGCCAAGGACCGGACTTGCTTCTTTAAAGAATTGGTAGTTTTTAAAACGTCAAGTGTTTGTGGAAACAAGCCCAATTCCATGTCGCACCTTTTTTTTTTAACGCGACAATATTAAATTCATGTTTGTTTTGTTTCCTGCTTATATTTGATGTTCAAGAAGTTGATATTTTGTTCATTTTCAATTTCGACTGTGAATTGTTTGTGTTTGTCAAAATTATTGAGAAATGTAAGGAATTTTGATGTCTGTCTGATTAATTCATTTCCAGCAAACTAAGAAATCATCTACATCCCTATACAGTATTGAATATGATTTTTCTAATTGTATTTGTTTTTTTAAGTGGTTTTATATATCCCTGTTAATAAGGGAAACAAGGGCGACGCCAAGAGGAGTCCGGTCTTTTGAATATAAAATTTATTATTTGTTGAGGAGTAGTTATAAAGAAACAAGACTTGTTATTTCGTTTACGATTGTTATGTCAAGGCTTGTTACCTCTCAATAGATAATAAACATTACATTCAAAAGACAGGACTCCCCATGGGCTCGTTTTTATCTCCTTTACGAGCTGAAATAGATATGAACCACCTAGAAAAAAAATACTTAATAGCAATTAGAAAAATCATATTCAATACTGGTATAGGTGTGTAGATGATATTAGTTTGCCAGAAAGGTACAATCAGACAGTCATAAAATTTCCTTGCATTTATAAATAAGTTTGACAAATACAAACAATTCGAAACAGAAAATGAAAAAAAATATTAACTTCTTGGACATCAGTATAAGCAGGAAACCTAACCAAACATGAATTTAATATCTTTCATACACCTACACAAACAGACACTACATGCATCTTTAATCTCACAAACGTGCAGCCTACTACTCTATGATCCATAGATTCCTTAACATTCCCCTCACCACAACCAATTTTAACATCGAACTGAAGCGTATCAAACAAATAGCAGCTAATAATGGCCATAAAGTGAACACAATAAACAATATCTTAAACAAAAAAAACTCAAAAGATTCTTAAATCTTATTTATCCACAACAACGTGATACACACCAAAACTCATACAAAACAATAACACATATCGGCAATTCAACAAACAAAATAACCAAATATCTAAAAATAAAAAGTACAAATGTTACTCTGAAAACCAATAACAACCTAAGCAAATATATTAAAAACTTTAAAACAAGAAAGGACAAACTAAGTGCCTCTGCTGTGAGTCTATAAGTTGAGTTGTACAGACTGTGTTGTCACATATATAGGTTAAACTGATCGAAGTTTTAAGGTCTGATTCAATGAATATCTCACTTCCTTTATATAAGTAAAATGAGATTCACGTTATGCCACATATTTCCAATTATAGTACATATTCAAAACAAAAGCAAAAAATTAGAAATTTTGGAAGCAATTGAAATTAAGAAACACGAAAATAACAAATGCAATCTTCTCAAGGAAGAGCTAGATTTATATAACCCACTTAACGTACTAATCTGTGCTCACCTATACCAAACTCAAAAGACTAGTTTGTACACACCATCACTCATCACACGTCACCTCACATTTATTACGATCATAATTGATATTATATATCTTGTATTTAAGACTTAGTTTAAAACTCATGTCTGATGCCACTGTGATGATGAAACTTGTTACAATAAAATAGTTCAAAAATTGTGCATTTGTTTTATATATAACTTACCTACATAAATTCAAATATATATATAGTATTAGTTTATAATTTAAAATTACAATGAATCTGCACAATATAAATGCCTGAACTATTCAATATTAAAAAGATTCAGTTATACCAGTGTTTCTCAACCGGGGTACATAAAATATTTGTGGAGGTCCACAGGCAATAGGGTTGTCTTATGTAGAATCGGCTTGACTTATATCGAATAGCTATGAAGAGGTCCATAAAAAAAGACATGGAAAAAGGGGTCGATGGGTAAAAAAATATAAATAAATAAAATCAAAAAATGAAGGTAATTAAGGCAACCAGATAAGTCAAATAGCGAAGCCCTATTCAGTATTCAAGTTCTAACTTACATATATTAACTACGATGTATTCTTGAGTTTTAGCGATTACGAGAAAACGTTCAATGATATTTAATTTGATACTAATTTCAAACCGATCAAAATTTTGGATTTCCATTTTACTTTGAATAAAAAATAATACAATTCTATCCTCCATGTATAATTTAACTAAAATCCCCAAAACGACAGATTTTATTACAAAAGCTAGTTTTAAATCTATAAAATGACGTAATAAATTCAAATTAATTTGATTAACTAAAGATCAATTTGTCTACAATAGAACAAGTTGTCGCTGCACCGCATCAGTGATGGTCAGAAAATTATGGATTTCAAAATGGATTTAGGCACCGTTGGATCAGTAACTGGAAACCGCAAGCATTTAGAAATGTTTTTCTCTGTTGTCTCTTTTCTTACTCCTAATATTATATACCGGTAGGTAATTCATTCTTCACATTTTATTCTTTAATTTGTAATTTAAGATTTTCCCAATATATTAGTCAAAAATGTTACCAAAAGAAAAATACATGGAACCACGTAAACAGACCTGCTTCGTACATACTTGCGTCCCAAACCATTTACAGTGAAAATCTTCAGTTAATTATGTATTCTATGTCACTGTATTTTTATGTAATTATTCTAGTGCATTATAAGGTCATTACAAATGGCGTCTATTTTGACTTTGAAATTAACTCATAACAACAATTCTAGATCTTTGTCTTCTACATCCTGTCTTCAAATTACAAATAGGTACGAGAGAAGTACTAAATACTGGCCGTTGAAACTTTGTAGTATTTTAAAAAATTTCCCACGATTTGGACTCTGTCTGGCTTGCTGGACTGTAAACGAAACTTCACGAGCTTCCAAATTGAAGCGTTAGTGACCGATAAGCAATATCCTACATACGATGGGAATCGGATAGTTGTTTTTGAAAATGGAAGTAGGACATAACTTAGCTCACTAAGTTAGCTAAGTAGACATCAGAGTTGTTGAAAAGTCTTGACCTGCTACTAAGGTTGTCTGCGTGCTTACATTTTTTTTCAAACTCAGATAAAATTAAAATATTCATGATTCTAGTTTTAATTGAAAACTGAAAACAATTTCTTGGTTTAAGACTTCCATTTTTAAAACCATAATTACTCATTTAAAATTTGTAAATTAAAACTATAACAGTTAAAAGGACAACGTTAAATACATTGCACTTCAATGGGGTCGTTTCCCTCCGATGTGTTTCTGTTTTATTTGCGCTGTATTTCACTAACTTTCCAGACAAAATATCCGATTGATCCTATTGAAGTTAGAAAGAAACTTTTCAGACAAAATATTTTTCCGTGCCGTTATAAATATACAGTGAAAAGGTAACTTTCAATTTTAATCAATGACAGGAAGTCTATTATTTTCCAGCTTTTCATCTAAAGTTAAGCATACTATTTATAGGGAAATATTAATTTGTATAAGATTAATGTATTAACTTCAATAAGGGATATTTAATATTTTCGGTTCGTTAACAAGGTATTTGCCTTAAACGAGACCTTTGTTCAAATACCAAATACAGTTTTGGAGTTGAAATACAATCCTTCATTATTAATGTTTATTCCAAGTCAATGAGAGAAAAAAGTTGAAGAGAAAAAAATGCGTTTTCCTTGCCATTAGACGACTTAGTTATCACACAATCTGGTGCTTCACACCAAATTTGATAAAGAATTGAATTCTTCAAAAGTACAATTTCATATCAATGATGTGTTTATATTCATTTCTATTTTTGGTAGAGTTGAATTTGAAAGTGGTGAGGGTGGTGTGAAGCAAACAGTATTTCACGAAACGAAACCTGGCGACTTTGACAGTTCGAAATGGATTAGCAAGCAGGTGTTTTACAATAGCAAGGATGGTACGAAGATACCTATGTTTATCGTACATAAAAAGGTAGGATTTCTTTTACAACATTTTTTATTTTATTGTATATATGTTATATTTACTAATGTTATATTTATTTACATCATCTATTCGTAATTCTGTTTTCTTATCAAGATATTCTTTTATGAAGAAATTGTTCCTGTGCTTTTTTTTCTGTACGATGAAATATAGTATTCATGAGAGATTATTATTTGAGATAATGTGATTTGTTTGAAAGACGGAATATAGACCAAAAATTATAGCAATTTTGACACAGAAAATGAAAAAATATTATTCACAGTAAAGAACATTGGTTGCGGGAAAATGGTAGAAGTCTAATTCTAACAGATTAAGCTTAAAATAGAAACAAGTGTAACAAAGCATATTACTTAAAAGATAAAAGTCTATATATTACGTAATCCGTCATAACAAGTAAATAAAAAATATTATTTAATCCGTGTCTGAAAAGATTAAATATGTAAACAAACAAGATTTCTGCTGCTACTGGAAGTTGAACGTATTTTCTATTATAAGATAAATACATAGCTCAGCGTCCGTGAGATATAAGTAGGAGAATCAAGTCAAGAGTCTATGTATTTACAATAGCGTGCTAAACACATCGCAATGAATGCTTGATCCAAAGTTGAATGAAGCGTGCATGGTACTTACGTGCGTGGTGTGCGTGTGTTGTATTTCACTGCTGGGTGATGCAGGATGACGCATTATTGTTTATTATAATAGGAATAGTGTATGCACGCATAGGAGCGTGCTTTCGTTGTGAGGATGTGCGTAAACTGCTGTTGCTACACTAATAAGGAGATACCGTAAAGTAATGAGGGGTTAGCTACACACAGCCCAGTACAACAAAGCCAAAGTTTTGTATGATGGCTTTTGTCTATAAATAGCGACATTTTAATAGGATTTAGTTTAGTTTTCTTGATTTGGGTTTCCGATCAAGACAACAAAAGGCAAGTTCCAGCACCAACCAGCAGGTACAAGAGCACCAGCGACAGTGGCCAGCGAATTTAACGCGTTTGGTAAGCTATTTTATATATCGGAACACTGCTTTACTGAATTGCGTGTATAGCTTTATTGAATAGCTTTATTTCTCTTCCTACCCCTCCAACAACCTATTTCCTATACAAGTAGAGTGTATACTTCTAGTCTGTGCTCCTCAAGGTTTGTTGCAGTCTTTACGCAACAGTAACACTGGCTCTCCTCGCGGTGTTACACGCCTGTAGTATCCCTTTCCACACCACCCACAAGTGTGTATAATTCTAACCTGGGCGCCCCAGTATTAGTTTTAGTCACTCGACATTAGTAACACTGGCGCGTCTCGCAGTGTTACGAGTCACAGTAAACTCCTAGGATACCTACCTTTCCCGTTATTTACATCGTGTGTTTCGATTTACACTCGCCTTCTCGATTGTATTATTGACTATTTGTATTATTGGCTTTCCGTATTAGTACTGCTTCATTATTTTATCTCCGCACATTTGAATTAATTTACATGCACCTTTTTTATTTTGTTTTGTAATTATTATCAACATGCATTTGTACTGTTTTATTTGCACCGCTTAAATATTGTTTTGCTTATGATAGAATCGCTATTGTTTCTTTACTAACCGCCATTAATGCGGTATTGATTTTATTTAACATTTAATTGTGCATTTATATTTATGTGTTTGTTTAAATTGCTTAGAAGACTAATAGACGTTATTTTGTTAAATCATTAAATGCTGTTTTATTAATTAGCAGTTAGAATCTTTTTCGGCTGCCCACAAGAACACTTTCACCTGGACTACTGACGTACTGGTAGCTATCCGTGCCCTCAGTGAATCCACTGAGGACCGGTGGAACAATAAGAGCGGCTCCAGTGTGCCGTCTCACTGTTACACTGACCTGGCGCCCAAGAATATATATTTCCGAAGGATATAATATTTTGTAATTATAAGATATTCTGTAATAATAAGACTAAATAGATTAATAAGACTCTCCGTTAGCAAGCGTCGCGAGCGAGAATCTATCACATAAGATCAGAGGAATCACAGATATATTGAAACCCAAATATCTGTCTCTAGTAACGAAAGAAAACATTAAATCGAATTAAAACTTGAAAAACAAATACAAAGTGGAGTAACTTTGTAGCATTATGTTTCACCAAGAACTGGCGTTATGAGCGTAGTAACCTATTGGATATTGGATTCAGTTTGTTGTAGGGTATTTGTAAGTTAAAAGGTTTGTTTACTTTTATTTACTGCAGAAGTGAAGACTACTCTTATACGTGGAAGAAATTATGTATATACGATCTATGTATTAATATTAATGACCCATTTGTATGTAACGATCATATTTTAGGTCGCAGATTTTTAATTATTTGAAAGGAAATTTTGGCTATAAATACGTATTTTTTGTTGAGATTTATCAGTCAATCATATCTTGTTAAATTTGACGTTCATATTTGTTGGTCACTTACGTGACACGTATACAGTAGAACCTTAAGTATGTAGAAATTTGTAGAGTGAGTTTTAGTCTATAGATGGCGTTAGATTATCTCCTTTTAACGCTGGTTGATTAATAGAGAAATTGAAAAATAAAGAAATTATGTTGTTTTCACGCACAGAAGATTCTATCCGGAAAAGGCTTCGAAAAGACTGAGATTCCTTTATATGTCTGATTTCATTTCAAGTTAAGGAAAAAATTAGCTTTTCGTGAAAATTCAAAAATTATTTAGTCCTTGGGAGGTAACATTGAATTTTGCATAAAAAGTCGTCGTTTTATTTATTTCTACAGGAAACTTATTACTCTAGTATGAAACGTCAACGTTTATTAACTGCTTTATTCAGAAGTAAAAACATGTAAAGAAATGAGTAAAACAGAAATTTGTATTGATTTTTCAATTATCGTTCGGTGGAGATCTTAAGCTGTGTGTAACAGTGTTTCTAAATACACACTGTTACCAAAATCTTATTATGTCTAGAAGAAATATATTTGCGTTAATGTCATCTTCGTAAGCATATTAGTTTTTTATGCGTGCGTTGAAGTAGAAATAAAATTACATTATTTCATTTAATATACATGTTGATACATGAGGATTTTTTTTTTCGTAAGAAAAATGTAGAACTATCACAGAAGGCGTATTTAAAACATTTGTAGGCTGATTGAAGAGATAAATAATTTCTCAAAATTAAAATGGTGATGAATCGACTGATACTTGCTCCACGATTGACTTATGTTTTCTTGCAGACGTTAGAGATGAATTCATATTATTGGAACTGCTATCAGACATGAAATATTTCACTAAATATATTTATTATGTAATTAGATGAGTTTAACAATCTCAAAAACCTCTATTGATGATATGTAACACCCAAATAGCTTTAAAAAGCTAGCTGGGGTAGATAAGTATTTCTAATGTTAGGTAAACCTGTCATCAGTACCATCTTTTCCTAGTGCACTTATAGCCAAGGACTATGTTCACTACACCATGTCGTGGACTGCTTAAGCTATTTTAAAATTTTCATTGAACGTTACATTTAGTACAGTTACAGAGTTCTTTCTTCTTTCGTACAGGTAGACGAAATTGGCAACCCAAGTGAGGCGACACAGTAGGTATTTTATTCCTTTCAACAATCGAAATGGAATTATTTTTTTAAGGAAAAATAATCCATTTCAATTTCGTCTACCTGTAAGAAAGAACTCTATAACTGAACTAAATGTAACGTTTAATGAAAATTTGAAAATAGCTTAAGTAGTCCCAAGTCATGGTGTAATGAACATAGTTGTTAGTTATGGGTGCACTAAGAAAAGAGGGTACTGATGACAGCTTTGCCTAACGATAGAAATACGTATCTTCCCCACCTGCCCTTTTTAAGGTATTTGGATGTTGCATAACAAATTGTGCTTTTGAGATTGTTAAACTCATCTAATTATTAATAAATAATTATTTACGCCTTAAGGTAATACTATCACACATTCTAATTATATACTTATGAGGGTTGTTATTTTGGGTTATGGATGAATGTTTAGAGGATGCCACTAATAAAAAGTAAACTGCCAAGATTAACGCTAAAATTTCTCTATCTTAACCTAAAAGTTTCATTAGATACATTCGTAATTTATTCGTAATTAATTAATTTTTCAGAAGTCACTGTTAATATTTGATTTCATGATACTGGGTCCAAAGCACACCCACGTGGAGCCCCCACTACAAACTTTTCGGTTGTGTTCTCTCCGGCATCATGCAGTGAGTATCCAACTGTTTTCCAAATACTAGTAGGTACTGTGAAATTTTTTATCGTTTACGCTTTGAAGTATGCTCTTCTGGGAGGTTGAATTTCTTTTTATGCCATGTACTTTTCTTAGTTCCCTTACAAAATCCTTCACCATGCCATTGGATTATTGGTGATTACTCGTTTTATTTGTTCATACAATAATTAACTTATTTATATAGAATGACTATCAAATGTTGAATTCAAATAACATACTGTAATTTTTATCACCGGCCGACATGCGTGACACTTCCATATTGACTAACGTTTTTCTCTTTTCCTACAAGAAACTCCTATCAATTTTCTACGACAAAAGAATGCTGTGTGTGAGGATGTGTGAGTGTGTCTGTGTGTGTGTGTGTGCACAAAGTATTATAACCGGATGCATCGAGTAACAAAATCCGCATGCTTTTATACTCGGTATTATGCTACATACATACAGATAAGGACGTTAAAAAAGTTGGTAAATACTGTTTGACAGCATATGCAACACAAACATGCAAACAAACTCATAAAACAGAAAAAGTTTTTACGGCATTTACGGAAAAAAGAAGTAGGAAATGGTATGTGTGGCAAATGTCATTAGATATACGAGGGCAGACAATCAATAAGAATTTATTGATGCAAAATGAATAGATTATTTCTTTAGTAAACAGGTAAATGGGCTCAAGCGATTTGAATAGAAAGAGCTAAAATAGATTTAAGTTAACATTAAATTTATCTACAATAGAGACAAAGTAACATAAGTTGACTTGATTCTTTCCAACCGGGCCCGCGCCGTCAATACGTGCAAGCCCAATTTAAATTTTTATTATATCTGTGGGTCTAGCAAAATTCTAATATTCATTAAAACAAATAGTCCATCTCGTTGATTGTTCGAGCAGGAAATATCTTGTCTTGTTCAAACATATCTAAGCTGAAAACACGTCTTGCGATAAATAAAGAATACGATTTATGAAACATACTTTGTTCTTTGATCTGTTATCATGTTGTCTTATTTTCAAAACGATCGACTTAATCAAAATTCGTAAATAATTTTAAAATGAAAGAAAAAAAAACAATACATTAATCTAAATAAATAAAGAATGAGGGTAGACGCGGTCAACAAATTGTCTTAATTGTTTGTTATTATTGTTATTCAACATAAGGTAAGTACATTTACATGTATGTTCAACTTATGTAAACTTTTTAGTTCAGAAAATTAACGATTTAGCATAATTACTGGAAAATTGTTTTTTTTTTCATTAACTATTTGTTTAATGAAGTAAAAATGAATTTTAGACAATGTGTTTAAGGTATTTAAGGTGAAACAAATTGGATGAACGCAGCTCAAGACCGTCGGAAATGGAAAAGTTTACGGGAGGCCTATGTCCAGCAGTGGACGCAGTTGCCTGTGTGATGATGATGATTTAAGGTATTCACATAACATGCTTTTTTTATGTAATGAATATTTTGAAATCACTTTTGGTTTGGCAAGTTAGGATCTCAGTTTCAGATCTCAAAGTGGAAGATTCTGTACATTAATCTATTTAAAATTACAACCATTTCCACGTTATCATGTTTCGAGAAACATAAATATTTGATTAATTGAACTTTGATATACTAAAAATATTTTCTTTTTCCAAAAAAGTTTGTCATTACGGAGTACCACTGAACACAAAATATCTTTGAGAATTGAAGTGAAGTAAAAATATATTGCCTATACGGAACACCAGAGAAAAATGTTTTGCTAGTTTATTATGTCTTAAATACATCTTTTAAATTTGATTTATGATAATAAACAAATGTGGGGAGTACCACCTCCTCTATGAACAATTTGGTATTCATATTTTTTCACGGTAAAGGTATGAGATATATCAAGTATTTCAGAAGTGAGATAAAATATTTCAAACAATGACTTTCCGCGTGTTTTTAAGAAAAAGTATTTTATATAGTAGTTCTTATAATAGTTATTTTTTACCGTTAACTTTTTGTTTTTATTTTTTCGCCGATGTCGAAAGAAAAACATGAAAAACTGTCTGAGTATCAGAATTTATTAAATAAAAGAAAACGAGAGGAAGATTTAAAAAACCATAACTTTCAAAATACTCAGTTTTTCCAAAAACCAGAACATACCCAAGCTAACTCTGCTAGTATTAATTGTCCATCAAAGTCTGAGGTATTATTAGAATTACCAAAGGAACCTAGAAACTGGAAAGAGTTAGAAACTGTTTTGATCCGCGAATTACCTTCAACTTCAATCGAGCCGTTCGAAACATTCGAAGAAATAAAGGTAAAATCTACAGTCGCTGCAGTAGCTTCGTATTTACCAGTGCCTGATGATCTTGGTTTATGGCCAAGTCCATTATTAACATTCCAAGAACAAGCCTTAATAGACAATGGTCCTGAATAGTATCAAAAGTTGTCAATTTCAATTACCCAATAGACAAAAACGGACGTAAGTTTCTGAGACATACTTTTGTCGAATCTTGCCAAACAATGAAAGAGTCAAAATGGATTGGTTACTATGTTCTATTGAAGACAATTCTGTTTTTTTTGTTTTTGTTGCAAAGTTTTTAACGATTTTAGCAACGTAAAATTGAGTAGTTCTGGATTTAATGACTGGAACCACTTAAGTCGTCACTAGAAACTTCACGAAAAAAGTAAAATGCATTTCCGGAATTTACTCTTTGGTCCGATTTTTTAGAACGAGTACTAGGCATTGGTGGAACTAGGCATTGGTGAGATGTTATTGAAAGAATTATTTATGCTATTCACTTTTTAGCGGAACAAAATTAGCCTGTCGTGGTTCCAGTAACAAATTATTTGAAAGAAATAATGGTAATTTTTTATGTGCAAATGATCGCAAGATTGAACCCTATCATGTCGGTACTTAGTAATAGAACTCAAACTCAGAAAAGAGAGCCTCATTGTGTTGGAGATAAAATTCTAAATGAAACAACTAGGTTATTATGGAATAATATAAAAGAAATTACTTTAGTAAGATCAAACAGGTAAAGTATTTGTCTATTTTACTTGATTGTACCCCTGATGCTAGTCATCAAGAGCAGATATCAGTTTGTATAAGGAATCTTAATTTAGAAAATACTGAAGTAAGTGTTGAAGAAAGGTTTTTAGTATTTTGTACTGCAACAGATACGACCGGTGAAGGATTAAGAACATTCTTATTAACGATTTTGGAAGAAAATGTTTTAGATATTAGTAATTTATGCGGCTAAGGATACGACAGTGGTGCATACATTCAAAATGCTTTATTACCAATAAATATAATACGTGTACAATGGGGCGTCAATATATTAACAACTAATGATAAATAGACAATGCAAAAACATATACATAATACATATATCGTAAAAACATATACATAATACATATAGTCCGTCCATAAAGTAATGCATAAATTCATTATTAGCTAAATAAACACAAAAATACAAAATAAACAAAGTAAATGAAAAATTAAGGAAATATATAAATTTAATTGAATGACATAGTTATGCAATTACTATGATAAACTACCAAAAACAAACAAAAGAAAATTTACAATAAATGTTCAAATTGTTCTCCATTGACCAATAAACAATG
>WYDF02000319.1:0-14163 GCA_009867245.2 Adranes taylori
TTACACCGCTATAAAAATGATCGTATTTTCCCAAGTTTTCAGACCCCTGTCCTTTTTTCTTCGTCTCTGTTAATACCACTATATCTATATTTAGTTCATTAAGTTCAAAGATCACATCGTTTAACTTTCGGGATAGGTCTTGTACATTCCATGTTCCTATATTCGTGTTCCGTTTTCGTAGCTTAAGTCGTCGTCGTAAATTCCGTCCGGTCCAATTCATGTTGTTGGGTTTTTTTTAACATTTTTCAATTTTTCCGAGTACCGAGGAGTTAGGCCGATGACTCAACCTCCGACTTGGAGGGCCAGGGTTTTATTTTTGTAAGTGAAATATACTCATCACAAATCGAATTTTCAATAAATTTGTAGAGTTTTACAATAGAAACAATTTATAATGTTCAAGCACTCGACTTCTACCTACAAAGTGCTACAAAACGATAGAGATTTTCTCAATTTCACCTACGTAAAAGTTGACTATTTTAAGCTTGTTTTGGCATGTACATGCAATTCACGAAAAGCCCCGAGAGCCCAAAATAAGACGTTTTCGCGCCAAAACTCTATTGAATAAAACATAAAATTAAAAGATATGACAATTTTTAGTCTTATAGAATACGTGTGAAACTATCCTTTCCAAGTTTAATTTCAATAAATATGAACAAAATGTAAATTTTCTTAAAAATAGGGGTAAACCATGTACTTCAAGTCTTTACAGTTTTCAGCTCAGATATTCTACAACTTGTTTTATTGCTTAAATTTGGTCAAAAACTAATATCATATTATAGTTTCTTAACAAAATCTCCAGATCTTTCATACTTTCCACGTTAATTACAAAATTAGTGTAAAGAGCAGAAATTGATTGGGCCAAAATTTTTAGTGACCTGCATTTCTAGAACAAACACATCTATAACTGTATTTACATATAAACGAAGGCGTAATTTGTCCTTCAAAATATACCTAAATTTCACTGTGATATTTTGACTCGTTCAAAAGTTATGAATAGAAATGTCTAAAAATGCCCATCAAAATCAAATAAAAATGAAGGTTTTTTGTTGTCGTGAAATGTAAATTAAAAAAAATTTAATAAATCAAAAATACACTTTTTTATTAATATTGACGATTTGTAATTTTTTTCTGTATAAAGAAGTATTGCTCTTTCAGGCAATAGTAATAGTAACGTCATCAAGCTTTCCATATACGTTTAAATGTGGGTCCATTTGGACCATAATATTTATGGTGGTCTAATTTTAGAACCATTTTTATCCGCTTTCTCTTCATTTTATCAAAATGAAAATATGAGCGTTGACTGGTCTATTTCTTTATCTCTCATATGGCATCAACCTTGAGGCCCTCACTCTTAGGAGTTTGGAGAACATCGACTCCCCAATTTGACATACGTTTTCAAAAAAAATTGAGAATGTAGAATTTTTTTTTTTCAAAAAATCTATAGATTTCTCAAAATTTCGAGTATTTTTGCATTTTTTTTCAAGTAAATACGAATCGCATTGTAAGTACCCCATTTTTCTTGAATTTATAGAAATTTGGCTATTTCAAAAACATTTTTTTTCAGATTTTTTCAAAATTTCATAACTTTTTTGGAAATGATTTTTTTGAAAAAATTATCTTTAATAAATCTTCTAGAGAATTTCATTGTATTTCAACTTCCGAAAACGGCATATTTTGAACCTTGTCGGGGGAGCTGTCATGTGTTTAGAAAGGTCAAAAATGGGACTCCTCCATTTTTTCCATGTTATCATGAAACGTTCGTTTTTAAAGTATTAGTAATAATAGACTAGTTTACCGGTGAATCCACGGTGCCCGTATTTGCTTAAATTTGAGCCCTTGACGCTCTTCGTGAGTTGCATGTACATGTCAAAATAAGCTTAAAATGGTCAACATTTAGATGGATGAAAATGAAAAAATCGATCGTATTGTACTGTAGATGAAATCGATTCCTTGAATATTTCAAATTGTTTATATTGTAAAACTATGCAAATTGATTGAAAATTCGATTTATTATTAGCATATTTCACTTACCATGTTTCATGAATTCTGGCCAAATTGACGTATTTCTATCTAAAATATTAGTGACCCTGAGGCCTCAAAACAAGATATTTTGGCGCTAAAGCTGTATCGAATATAACGTAAAATTAAAAAGTAGGATAATTTTTATAAAAACCGTGTAAAACTATCCTTTCCATGTTTAATTTCAATAAACATAAAGAAAACATCAATTTTCGGAAAAATACTGATAAACCATGTAATTTAAGCCTTTATAATTTTCAGGTCATACGCTCTAGAACTTGTTTTATACTATAGATTTAGTGTAAAGCTAATATTATATTATAGTTTCTTAGCAGAATCCCAATAGCTTTCACAGATTCCACGTAAAGTGCAATATTAGTATATAGTGCAGAAATTGGATGGGCCAACAATTTTAGTGACCTGCATTTATGGAACAAACATTTCAAAAACTGTCTTTACATACAAACAAAGGCCCAATATGTTCTCCATAACATATCTAAGTTTCACTGTGATATCTTTACGAGTTCAAAAGTTATTAATATATATGCATTTCTATGCGCCTAAAAGGTGTGCTAAAATTGACGTTTTCTGGATGTGAAATGAAACTTTTTGAAAATTCTAAGAAAACTTAAAAATTAAGACTCCTAGAGACTTCGTTGAGCACTTTTTGGAAATGGTATAAAATATCCTTTGGAACAATCTACAACTCGTCCATTCTGTTACTTTCCATATAGGCGAAAAAATCAAGAATAATGCCATTGAAAATGGTACATTTTTCACATGTCTCATATTGAGGGCCGATTTTTGGGCTCTCCATATGATTTAGAAACATTCTCATATAGCCTACCGCACGACCAATTATATACTCAATCAGACAGCATAAATTTGCAAGTTGTAGTGTAATTAGGAGCGCCAAAACAGGTACCAGACTAACGCCATGTCAAAAAGACAAACTATTTATATATGATTTTTTTCCAAGAAATTATGAATATTTACATAAATTAAATTATATGATTATTTTTTTTCAACATTTCGCCTATAACATTCAATTTGTGAAATTTCTCTAAATTCCCATACAACTATAAAATTTCATTTTTCCATAAAAATCTTATTTTCTTCCAACCTTTATAACTACGTCTCTGTTGCTTCAATTGAAAAATTTTTCAAATAAAACATCTAAATCATTAATTCATCTATAATATTTCATAAACAAAATATTTTTAATCTTCTCGAGACAATCACAATTTTCTTAAGAAATTCCAAAGTAGCACCCTTCCGCATTTACATGTAGTTGACGGGCAGCACGCTTTTACGGTTTTAGTAATATATTAGACAAGTTTCCAAGTACTAGAAATGGCATAACACAAAGGTTATAGAATTTTGATATTGTGCAGATGACTTTATTTTGGCCAATCATAAATATTCATAATACATCTTCTCATATTCACAATTCGCAATATTCGGTATGCACAAATATTAAATATAATTCGCCTAATGAAAAAATCAAGCATACACAATCAAGTTAACACGATAATTCATCTTTATTTCACTAACAAAAGGAGACAATCGTCTATCGCTACTAATTGTTTTACAGCAATTAATTTTGTCATTTATTTAATGGATCAGTTACAAAATTTATCGTGGTAATCAAAGATACACATTAGTGGAATATTTTGACCTAACTATCTTCGTAATAACGATAACATTTATAGCAGTAGTAAAATGCTTTTATGATAAAATGAAATGAAAGTTTTAAAATTGCTGGAGGATATATACCACCATAAATCAATTTCATTTCATGACATTCGAATAGAAAGTAAATATAATTAATTTTAATTGCAATTTCCAAGTTTTATTAGGCACAAATAAATAGTGCGCAAAAACTGTTTTATTACTGCTTATGTATTTCTGCAATCTAGATAACATTAATATCCTTGCAAAGCATAGTTAAAAACTGGCACTCGTGTTATGAAGGGTATGAAAAATTACTATTTATTATGCTCAATGTATGTTTTGCCACTGCTGCAAATAAGGACGTAATCATGTAATGGAGAATTATAATTCCGTGGCCGAGTAAAGGTTTTTTACTAACGGCTTTAATAAAATTTTATTTATTAATTTAAATACATTTTAAATTAGAATATAAAGCAACATTGGATATATAGCGCAAGGTTTAGTTGTATTACAAATTAATTTAAAGAATTTAATACATTTAAAAATAATTAATTTAGCTACTAAATCCAAGGCAGACATTTAGAGTTATTTAAAATATAAAATCTGCGCGAACTTAGTTACATGCTGTCTAGACAATAAACTAATTAATAATAATTTATATCGCGCCGATGTGTTTATATAGCTCGATACAGATGATCACATCTTCTAAAAAAATCTAGAAATACTTAGTATATGAAATAAGGCAAGAAAAATGAATATTTGTAAAAGCAAAATATATGTGTGAGCGAAATACGAACTAATGTCAAATTATGAGTAAAAACCTCTGCTATTGTCTTTCTTTGGCGATGATGATAGATACTCTTCAATGTCATTGTATGCTTGACAGAAACCAAAGAATTCTGGTTGTGTAAATGAAATATTTCGTCTATTCTCTTTTTGATCGACGTTAGTGATCATTACTGTTGGTACGAAGTCGCGAACAATACTTAGACCAGTTGAGACTTGAGCCGATTTCGTTTCGTTTAAATAAAATCTTCATTCGCCCAAAAGCACGTTTTCATTTTTTATATATTCCTCGTGCTGATTGTCAAAATCATTGATCACTGCATCAATATCAATACCGTCATCATCAACTGGCTGCTGTTGTTGAGATGATAATGGCGATAATACTAGTTCCATCGTGATATACTTTTGCTTTTCACGAAATAAACT
Organism: Adranes taylori; assembly: GCA_009867245.2. NCBI lineage: Eukaryota > Metazoa > Arthropoda > Insecta > Coleoptera > Staphylinidae > Adranes > Adranes taylori. The sequence goes on from WYDF02000319.1 coordinate 4,906, forward strand.
AGATCTCCGAGCGAATACGACGGTAAAACTAAATATGGTAAAACTAAACATGATGACTAGAATTTCTGCTTTTATATGAAACATGAATTCCATACCAAATATTCATATTTCGTTCTTTCACACGCTATGCGATGATGTCATCATGATTTCTACGAATTTTATTCATTTTGTTCATGTTGAAACTGCAAAACAATATTTTTCCTACAATTTGTTTGTTAGACTGGATATTTCCAAGGTTTTTCATGTTTCGCACGTTCTCTCTCTCTCTCTCTCTCAGTAAAACACTGACTAACAGTTATAAAATCATACAACGCAAAGCATTGTTCCAGAGCAGTCGTGTTTTTTCAAGTTAAATAAAATAAAAAATCATGTCGCGAGTACATAAAGTATTTAGGGTTGTGTCCGACGTGCCAGCCGTAGAGTGCTACATCTTTACCAAGCCGAAAGCAAATGGTGATTATGAATATTGTTTTATAGCTCATGACATCGCTGCATTTTTGGACAATGTAAATACACGACAAGAAATAATATTGAACGTGCTGTCCGAATGGACGCGTACTTGGAATGAATTGAAGGGTGTCTCTCCTACATACACCCTTTGTCTTCCATCGAATTGGCAACCAAACACCACCTTTATATCCGAACCCGGTTTATGCGCTTTAATTTTACGATCGAAAAAGAAAGAAGCAGTGGATTTCTCGAAATGGGTATTTGAAGATGTTTTGTCATCGCTTCGAAAGACTGGACGTTATTCAATATTGCAGAATGAACTTAAAGATCTTCAAATCGAAAATGATATTTTGAATAATCAGTTGGTTATTTCACATCATAAAATAAGAGATTGCGACAATACAATAAATACTTTAAACAATCAACTTAGAACACGAGTCTGCTGGTCGCTGATCTATCCGATACGCTTATAATTCATATGCAGCGAGTAAAATATCATAATCGCGGGACGAAGGGGTAAAATATATTGAGATACAGTATAACTGTTATTAGAAATTAACTTTAAATTTTTATAATAAGAAAAATTAGTGCTTAGTTTAAGCCAGTACATTTAGATCAGCGATACTCAACCTGCGGCCCGGCAAGCTTTTATGTTCGGGCCGAAACACTATTATTTGGAAGGTTATTTTTAAAGAAATATGGGAATGAATGACACCTAAAAAAAAGATCATTGCCCAAAAACATAAAAGGAAATGAGGTGAAATGAGGTGGTTTGCTCATCAAAAATGTTATTGCGGCTCATGCAACATAGCAAACATATGTGTGTGGCCCGCAGAGAAACTAGGTTGAGTATCGCTGAATTTATTGTGCTTTAATTTTAAGATTATAGTATTTCTATTCAACCTAGCTGTTTGTAGTATTAAGTAAAACATCAGATTTACATTAAAACTAATTTGCATCCGTGGCGCTGACACGTGCCCGTTTTTTTTGTGATATTCGTCGCCTAAGCTAAAAATGTTCTATCACACGCGCGATTGTGTCGCGTTAAGTTTATAGTGGAAGTAAGAAATATACGAATAAGTATATAAAAAAAAGTCAAGAAGTGGGCTAGCTGCCTCGTGAATTACCCGAGTGTCGCAGGTTGTCTGGCTTAGTTAAAAGTGTGTTGTATATTGTGAAGAGTTCGGTTTTAGTGGAAACTAATCATGGTATGCTATACGAAGGACGACCAATTAGAGCTAATGTTTAAACAAGTGAGTGAGTATGACAAGACAGTAATTAAACTGAAAAGTGAAATAACAAAAGTGTCGGACGCTCTTCTGAAAGAGAGAGAAAATTTATACAGTAATGAATCCTGAACATTGAAAACTCAAACAAACTCATTATCCCAAATTGGTTAAGAACTAAAAAAGAGGATACCACCGAAAATTAGGGACGCTTGCATAATACATAACATTGCAATAGAAGAAGAAGAAGCAGAAAAAGAAGGATTAAACATTCTTACAGAAACGGAAGACGATTTTCGTAAACTAACACGGCTGCTACACGAAACAAAGATTGAGTGCCTCACTTTACAGCTAAAGAGAGATAAACAACTGAAAATAATGCTACCCGGAGTCTCACAGTCAATCTCGGGGGAAGAAATAGCTCAGTATCTGCAGGAGAAAAGTATGACTTTCACAAAAGTCAAAAGGATGGAAAATAGAAAGAAACCCTTGCCTTTGGTATTAGTGAATAGAGAGAAATCTGGAAAAGGCAAAGAACTATTTGACACCAAGGAAGTATTAAATCTATGGATCACAACAGAGGCTAAACCAAAGCAAGCCTGTGGCGTGCAGTGGTTCAGGTGCCAACTGTACGGGCACGTGCAGTTTAGATGCGCGTTATGGTGGAGGAGCTTCAGCTGCGCGGAAAACCATCCCTCATTTCAGTGCCCAAAGAAGAACAAAGGATTCAAATCAAAATGTGTATTATGCTAAGGGTACCACGCATCCATAGCCAGAAAATGCAACCCAGAATCTGAAAGTTAGAGAAGTACTCAAAAAATAATTTTTATACTCAGCACAAGTGAAAGAATATATGTACTATGCTCAAAAAACAAAAGGAGTGATATGGAAAGAAGTTACAGCGAACAGCATCAATTAAAGAATTAGTGCTGCAGCTTTTACCGGATGTACTCAAGGAAATTACTAGAAACGGCTTATAAAAATATAAAACCACTCACATGGAATGCAAACGTCATCAAGGATAAATGCGACGAAGTATTGGATCTGCTTAAAGAAAAAGGGATTTCTATAGCTGTACTATCAGAAACTCACCTAAAAAGTGAAACATATTGTCGTGTATCTGGTTATAAAATATTTCGTAAAGATCGTAAAATAGCCTCAAAAGGTAGAGTGGCTATCGTCATTTATAATAAATTGTGAGTGCATATGTGAGACCGGGAATCATAGCGTAAGAACATGATATTAAGAAGCTATGTCAATAGGACAGAACATTGATTGGAAAAGATTTTAATAGTAAACATCTGAGTTGGAATAGCAGAATCAAGATCAAAGCACTACCCAGACCACTACCCAGTGACAGGAAGGCTAGGCGTATCATTTCCGTTAGATACAAAATTTAAGTTTCACAGAACAAAGTGCAAGAAATTCCAATATTATATCGAAAACTATCAAAAAATAAACTATCCTACAAATCCTACAGAAATTGATGAAGCAATAAAGCACGTCACAAGTATAAAAAAGAACACTAAAAAAGCGTACCAAAGTTTGAAAATCAATTGGATTTAAATAAGTGGCAGAGGGATTTGATTGCGTGTAAAAACAAATTTAGAAAAAAGTGCATAACAACAGGAAATCGACACGAAAAAATTCGAGTATAATAAAGCATAAGCAGAAGCTATAAGGATGTTAGCTAAAGCAAAAAGAAATTTTTTACGATTGGGTAGAAGAAAACTGTCAAAGCAAATCCACTGGATGATGGAAAATATTTAGGAAGCTGAAAAAGAACAGCACCTACAACAAACCTCTAAAAGATGGAAAGAGGACAGTGTGTTTAGACAAAAAAAGCAAATGTAGTGGCAATGCATCCGGAACAAAAATTTACAAATGTCGAAAAAACATTTGGAAAAATAGAGACAAAAGTCAATGAATCCATAATCATGAATAAAACTTACAAATTAGAAGAAGAAGAGGTTGACTGCACAACGGAAAAAGTCAAAAAGACAAGCAACAAGGTCAGCTATAAGAAATCTCCAGGTCGTGACAAAATTGCAACTATAGCATTGAAACTGATCCCAGAAAGTACAGTAGAACATTTAGTAATAATTTACAATGCAATGATCAGAAGCTCCTATTTCCCAAACGCTTGGAAAACAACAAAAGTCACCACGATTACAAAAAGGGATTAATTCGTAAAATGTGGAATTTCAACATCCCAAAAGTGTAAAAAAATTAATAAGCAACTCCTTAGAAGAGAGGGCGTTCAGAGTCAGGGTAGGAAATAACCTCCTATCAGAAGTAAAACATATGGATCAAGGACTACCACTTGGTTGACCAATATCCCCCATCCTATTCAACTTTTATGTGGTGGATATTCCAAAATTTCAGAAAATGACAGGCTGCAACCTGTTGCTGATAACACTGCTATATTCCGCTCAAAAACTGATGGAGATGCAGTTACTATATCTGCAGAAAGTGCCATAAAAACCGATATCATATCATCATGATTCGAAGATCTATGTCAAAAAGGAGAAGCAGAAATTATCCATTTTGAAAAGCACCAGCTAAACCTGATAAACATAAGATACGGAAAGTCGAGAATCAAAGTGAACAGCACAGCCTCATATCTCGGAGCCCTATTTAACAACAGGCTATATTTTACCAAACATGCCTAGAACAAAGAAAATGAAGCTTTACGAACAGCGAACAAATTGTGTTGTGTCCTTAAACGTGACAGAAAAATCTCAGACAGTGCAAGGATGAAATTACTTAATATGGTACTAGTCCCACAACGATATATGGGTGTAGAGTTTCGAGAAGGCAAAGGAACGAGCAGATATAGCCCAAAACAAACTGCTTAGGAAAATAGTGGACAGTACTTACTACGTCCGAAATGTTGATTTATGCAAGGACAGTGACACGCCAGACTTTCTGCTATTAGCCACATCCAGAAAACAAGAGATGATTGACTAATTCGACAAATTGAGACGACAAATTCCACCTTATAGCCAAACTGATGGAAGAAGCAGCAGTTAAGCAAACCAAACAAAAGTTATGTCAACCATATGGGCAGAAACATAATTTTCTACCAGAAAGCAAAACAACGTCAAAATGCAAGGCTGCCTACTGGCTATGTATCATATTAGCTCTGTACATTTTTTATCCCATTATAAAAACAATACAAAGACTAAATGATAACAAAAAAAAATCAGGTTTACAGTAGAGAAAAGATGGTGTAGCAGAACTTCCTACGAATGTTTTAAATCTGTCATTACACTGTTCTCTTTCCGCAACAGAAATGGCAGAAATATGATTATTTTACGCAAATTCAGAGTTTCAGGAAGATAAAAAATTGTTAATAAATTATTTTGTACAGGTCTGTGTTTAGAATCGAAATTGAGAACAATTTCATATTTTTATGTTTATATTTTGTATGTAAGTATTAGGTGGAGGTGTTAGCCTGCGAAGAAATTCTATCAACAAGATCAACCTTTCATCTAATAATAAAAAGCCGGGTTGGTATGCTTTCAAAAATTATTTCTCTCGCTTGTGAATTCCAAATTGTTTTAGTTAGTTAATAAAATTACCAGGTATTGCATTACTACCGATAAAATAAAACGCAAATCTGTTTAAATCTAGTATGGTCATATAAATATTTATTTTCCATCTCAAAATCTTATAATTCACATGAAAGTAAATATAAAAACAGCTAATTAGCATTTGCGTTACTCAAGCAATTAGTAGATCATCGCAGTAAAACAATTTTATTAATATTTATTTAATCAAGTATCACCATTTAATAGAACCTTTTTCATTTAAATAATTTAATAGAAGAATAGAAATCAATCATTTTTTGGTTGGAATTCTTTCCAACTTACAAAAATTATAATATAAACTTACATATTTGTATTATCCATAATTCAGCGGAGCTACTAGCGTACTTTTGCTTTTGATTTGCATTTTAAATTTTACCACACAAGTGATGGTCTGTACGGAATTACGGCTGTTTAATATTGGCAGCTTTACGGCTGTTTTATATAGGCAGCTTCGCCTTTACCGGACAGCCGACGGGAGCAAGCTGTAAACGTACCATCCTCCAAACATTCTAGAACGCTATAGAAGATTTTTTATGTTTTGCAAAGCGTTGAATGAGCCGTACTATTTAATCCTTATTGCAGGTAGAGAGAAATTGTATTTTCAGCATGCTCGCACAGATAATCATTAAATCTTTATGCTATTAGTACAGTTTCAATTAGACACTATTTTTTATAAAATGGTTCCATTTTAAAGTATTTTACTTCTATTTGTAAGTAGATAACATAAGAATTGATGTTCGATTGCTGACAATCCTTGGAAGCTAACGAATGGATCGAAATTAGTATGAAAGATAATGTTTTTCCGTTACAATAAAAAACATACTAAAGGACAAAGAATTATGTCTTATCAATACGAAACGTTAGCAAACCATAGTCATGGCAAGTTATCATAGTACTTTTGTAGTTAGGTTAAAAGCATTTCAAATCGTTTTTTTAAGAAAAAAAAAATTTTAGAATAAAATTAGAAATATTGCCAAAGGCAAAATTATCAGGATTAGTTGTATAAAATGAAACAGCTCCTATAACTATATAATATAATTCTTCGTTACTTTAAGTGTTTGAATTTGTGAAATATAAGTCTCTACTACTGCCTTTTCTACTACTGCCTTTTATGCTTTATGTTCTACTAGTGATTTTATTTCGAAGGGGAAAAAGATCTAAAGTTTAAAACTTGATACGTTTTGTACTTTATCTTCTATTGTTTATTAAACTTTTAAGGATGAATGATCTTACGTGGTAAATAGTTAAAGCGATGTGACTTGTTATTTAGTAAGCTGTGTTCAAAAGTTTTCTGAGAAGACAGGAATCTCTATGTAAATTAGAAATATATAGTCTGTTCACGTAAATATTCGAGAAAACTAATGTCGTAAATATGACATTCGTATATAAAATTACTTCGAATTATGAGGACTTTAAGAATTTATGAATTATGAGGATTATGAGGATTATGAGAATTATGACGAGTTTACATTCAAACAGATAACAAGTGTACGGTGTCTATTCAATATAATTTTCGCTAGAATTTGTTACCGGAATTTTATCATATACATAATGTAGTCAATATCCAATAAATTCTCAGCAGCAACTACAAAAACACCATCAATAAAATTTCGCGCTCCGAATTAAGCGGAGTCAACAAAGTTGCTGCCACCAATATGCTTGCTGTTCCGATACTATTATTTAGTTTTGGTATTAGAAAATGGCGGCAAGAGGAGCTGAAAAGGCGAGCCGAATTTTCATCTGCGGCATTCTTACGGTATAGACAAAGACCCGGTTGCGCCCTACGTCGTTAAGGATATTGAGACCTTAGTTGAAAATGAAGCCGCTTTGATATCTTGGAACTACTTGATATTATATTGTGTTATTCTATTCCATTAAGCTGGAGATGATCCTTATAGAATTTTCTAGCCCCGCTTTTAAAAAATATTGAAATTAAGGAACGACAAAACTAGCTATATATCAGGATTTCTATGCTAGTTAAAGATCCAATATTTAACCCATTCCATCAAATTGGTAGTCTCATCATTGGCGTCATGGGAGGCGTCAGTACTTCATAATAAACTATATTAAGATCATACCGACTTGCGACACCAAAGCTGAAGAATTAGCAAGTCAGATGCAAAATGCCCCAATCCTGCGTACTTCGAGTTTATTTCGGTCACACGATCCGACAATGGCGTAAGAATTGACTCTATTCTCCTGAGAGTCGTTACGTGACATCTGTTCTTAATATATGCAAACATACATACAATCAACGTTGAAATGGAAAATTATAAATATTGGTTGCCAAGGCAATCATAGCGAAATTTTTGAGTATTTGAGTCATAGTTCGATAGAATGACAGCTTGCGCCTAGATTTGGAATAAGAATAGGTGCTGATAACAGCTATAACCTATATTAGAAATACGTGTCCACCTTGCCTTAATTTTTGCAGCTAATTCTTATAATATTGTTTTCATCACAATTGTCGAAGTTAACACCTACTTACTAAAAATTCGTCTTACTGCGTAAAGGTAAATACTACTTACAATCTTCTTACCTATACTACTTACCTTTATTCTTGTGACCTTAATTTTCTCCTGTTTATTTGTTGACCGGAAGAGAGGAGCAGGAAGCCAATCAATTTACCATTGATATAGAAAACTAAAAATATCAACAACAAAAAAACCAAATTCTTGATGGATTCAAAAAGCCATTATTTTTTTGTCTACTTGGTATAGTTCTATTTATTTCCAAAGAATTTCAGTAACAATTTATCTGAATAAAAAAATTTCATATTTAAGTAAATTTATCATCAAAATTGTACTACCATTGAAATATAGTTGGAATTTAGTATTCCTACAATACAGGAAATTTCTCACAATACATTTTCACTACGACTATCTTTGTTCACTTGGATAGACAGATAATCCTATTATGAATTTGTAAAAAATTTGCAAAGTAGAAATATTACTAACACGTGACAAGTACTTGTTTCAACGTTTCGCGTTCTCATGCGTGTATATTCTCATCTGATGGCACATTGCAGTATAATAGCAATGTACCTATTAAAGTTTTCGACTGTCGTATCCAATCTAATTATCGCTAAAAGCGTGTATTTCACAAATGCGTGTTAATATATGGTTTTTAGTTGTTAATTATGAAACAATTCTAGCTTATGCAGTTTATGCTTTTATTTGATGGAGCACCCAATAAATTTAAATATATTTACTATCAGAATTGTATTACCATTGACATAAATATAGTTGGAATTTAGTAATAATAATAATCATAATAATAATAATAAACCTTTATTGGCATAAACAAACAAACAAACAACATTAGAGTTCTTTTTACAATTACAAATCATTTTCTCAGTTAATTCTAATTAATCTAATAATAATAATAGTCTATTTAATAATTAATCTAATTCATCTACACTGACACCCAGAAAAATACAATGAACTCAGAAAAAAAAAATCCTGCAAAAAAATCCACTAATCCTAATCCTTCACCCTCAAAATCCCCCCCTATATCTCCGCTCCTCACTTTCCCGCCCCTACTGAATACACTATATGTCCATCCTTTTACTTGTAATCTCACTCAATTTTATTCAATATTTTCATTCCAATCCTCTTGGCCCATCCTCCAATTCTCCCTCAGGATCCCTAATTGTTTCCATGACCCCTAAGCCTTCTCCTTCAAGCCCCTTTCTTCATCTTTCCATTCAATGCCACTTTCCCTTTAACTCCGTCTACCTAATCCCGCAGGGATGAAACGACCTGATATGCTGATTCTTTTACTCCTTTTCTATCCCCATTATCTTCTCCACTATTTTTTCCATTATTTTCTCCCCATTACCATTCTGCCCTAAACACACCCTCCAATTCCTTGCTTCCTCCCTTTACTCCTTCGTCCATCCAATCAATTCGCACTCATTCACCCAATGCTCCCACGTTTCCTCCCTACCTCTGCATATCCTACAGTTTCTTTCACTCTCTCTCATCCAA
>WYDF02000330.1:0-14163 GCA_009867245.2 Adranes taylori
AGCCTTTTTTATTGATAGGGTTTAAGAACAAATGTTATGTTATTCTTATGAAATATTTTTACTGAAATATAATTTTGGGAGTATTTTATAGGAATCTAATTAAAGACGGTTATGTTAGAAGGGCGGATAAAAGATTGCTTGAGAGAAAAAAAATTAAATAAGTTAGCTACTATAGAGAAAGATTTTTATGAGCTTAGGAATAGTTTTAATTTAAAATTAGCTGGCTGTTCGATAGATTCTGTAATTATTCAGAAAGTTAAGTTTTGCGTAGGTGAAATTGAAAGTAAATATAGAGATACTCGTCAATCGTTATTACATAAAATAAAATAATTGAAAAATTCAGATATCGTTGCAATTGCTCGGACAGAAAATATAGTAAAAATGGGAGAAAAATTTTGTTTGAAAACAGCTCAGGGTTGATACCTATGATGGAGAATAGCGAGGCTTCAATGAAGCAGTTAATAGATGCTGTTGAATTTTATGACTCCATGTTAGATGCAGAGAGTAAAAAGCTATTGACAAAACTTACCTAGAATGTAAGTTATTGTATAAACAAAACTTACCCAGAATATCCCAGAACCCAGAATACCAGGAATATCTTTCCAATACTGATTTGATTACTGATATTTGTAAATTATTCTTAACTCAAAAACGCGATACTTCTCTAGCAGTTAAACTCCACAAAGCTAGTCAAGGCCATAAAAACATTGAGGATTTTGGGACACATACTGAGTCACTTGTAGTTAAACTAACATTAGCACAGGCAAGTGGTGACACTAAAGCATAAAAATTTTAGCTATAATTAATGAAAAACTTGCTATACAAACATTCACGTCAGGTTTGAATAATATGAACATTAGGACGATTATATGGGCGCGAAATTTCGATGCATTAAAAGGCGCAATTCACGCGATGAATACAATATACAAATACACGCACAAAATACGCAAGGAAACGCACAACCATTGTATATGCATAGGGCAGAAAAGTTTGTGAAAAACAATAAGTTTCAATATCATTCAAATAATACTCGTAACCAGTTTCAATATCGTTCAAATAATAATACTCATAAGAAAGGAAATACTGACAAACCAGTGTAATGGCATGTCGTTTCAGCATAAAAATAATGTAAATAAAAATCGAGCAAATAGAAACTTTTTTCTTCGTTAAAGATGAATTAGTGAATTGTGTTAAAGCATATTATGTAGCCCAATGTATAAAAGTGGTTATTGACAGTGGTTCAACTATTTCCTTAGTATCAAATAATTTATTACAAAAGACTAATGTAGGATATGTTATGATATAAGATTTAAGAGCTTGGTGACAAATCACAATATTCATTACGTGAGACTTCGGTACATTTATCAATAGCAAATTATGACATATTTCATATGTACGGTGTGGTAGAATAAATAAGTCACAGTATAGATATTTTATTTGGAATATGTTTGAAAATACGAGAACAGAATGTATGAAAATACGAGAACAGTTAGAAGAAGGTGTTTTTATTGCAAGCGCGTTGGCAAGTCCAAAAGACAACCAAGTGTCAGCAAAAATATTAAATATAAATGATCATTAGGTTAGGTTACGTAATTATAAACCAAGAGTTGAGAATGCAAGGAAATTTCATATTAAAAAATTTTAAGACGTACATATATCTGTTCATGTAGTGGATAAGGTGTTAAATAGTTTAGATGTGCAGAATTGTAATGACAAAGAATTAGATTCAGTGCAGAAGATTTGTGGATGTGATGCTTAACCAGATCACATACATAACCAGATGGATGTGATGCTTAAACAAGATATCATTGAATAGGAGCATTCCGCGTGGTCTTCACCTTTACATTTGGTCGCTAAGAACCCGTACTTAGGAGGCAACAAGGCATTCAGGGCTGCTCTTTTTATCAGAGTTCTTAAACGTTCTGCGAAGGACGATCATTTCTCTCTAGAGGACATACAGACGCTAATAGATTCTTTGCTATATAGTTTTCGCATTTAGATCTTGCGCAAGGGTATTATCAGAGAGAGTTAGATCAGGATTCACAGAGATACACAGCTTTTGTAACAAATAGAGGGCAATATCACTTCACTAGATTTCAATGGGTTTGAAGATTATACATTTTATAGAACAATGACAATTGCCATGTCTAGTTTGAATTACGAAAGTTGCTTTGTTTATTTAGATGATCTAATTTGTTTTAACAACAGTTTGACTAATCATAATCAAAATTTAGTAAAACTTCTTGATGGGTTGTGGAAGATGAATCTTAAACTCAACCCGTCAAAATGTGAGTTTTGGATAAATATTTCGGACATGTGATTTCAGAAAGAGCCGTGAAAATAGTTCCACAGAAGCTGGATGTTTTAAAAAAATATCCCGTTATCAGATGATGCTAAGAAATTTGTAGCTTTTTCAAATTATAATGAGAAATTTATTCAGAAATTTTTTCCATTAAATAATTTGTCCACGAAAGGTGTTCCATTTCAATGGACACCAGATTAAAAAAAAACCATGTAATGCTCACGAACAAAAATTTTGTAGCTTAACCAAAAAGAAAGGAAACTTCTGTTTAGAAGATGTATGTTTTAGTTTATCTGAATGCGTAGTGTACATAAGTACTTATAAGTATGACACTTTATACTACGGTTCGCATAGGCTAATACAGGTTAATGATCCTAATTTGTTAATAGAAGTAGAGAATCAAGCTACTGTAATTCACAAGAATTGGGCGGTCGTTTATAAAGAGTTGGATTGTTTTATCTTCCTGATAAATTTTGCAAAAAAAATTCTGGTGTGGTAGTATTCGAGGAATAATTGTATATAAAATTATAATAAAAGTGTTATTTGAAAATACACGCGATCGTTTAAATATGTAAACAAGCTTATGAAAAGTATTACAATAAAAAAATTACTCAAGGTGATAAAACAGCATTTTAAAGTTATTTAATATTTGGTGCACGGGATATAAACAACACATAAAGTGTGCGCTCTTAGCGAAGCTAAAGATGTTTACATCAATGATGTTAGTTAGATTAAGCATTATACAATTCGAGTATATAATATTGTGATTAGAGTTTATTAGAGACACATATAGATACATAGTACTGATCGTAGCTATTTTTTTCAATATTAATTCAATATTAATTTTTCAATTGTCATGTACAGACATGACTTATATATCTGTAAATATTTGTAAATAAATCGAATTAGTAATGGTGTGCGATATATGTTGAAGGTACGATGTAGGTTTTGACGGGAATCAATGTATTTGTAAGATTCATTCGCTGTCTCCGAAGTAATAGCGAAACAAGCCGAAGAAATAGTCGGTGATGTTCTCCATGAGTTACTTTGTAGAGCTTTCCCTTGGATGATGTGCGGGCAATGGTATATCGCTTTGTGCTGTAGGTGGTAGAGGTGAACCGGGAGGAAATTATAGGTTCTTCTGTTTGCTTCAATGGAGTGTATGGAACGGGTAGGTCTATCATAATACATGGTTTGCGCGAGAAAGCCAGTTTGACAGGCTCCTCGGTTATCTTGTCTCAGCCAAATCTGCTGATCTGATAAGATAGAGGCTCGGCGTTCCTCTTTTTTGGAATTGCTCTTTTCATTTTCGCATCAAAGAAGTAGATATAAGTTATGAAAGAATGATATGAGTCAGAGAGAAAAATTGCAGATTATATGATGATGGTAGATCGATAGATTCAGCCGAATATTAAATAATGTAGTACATGCATATAGTTGACCTGATGTTGTTAGAATTTTTGCTAGTGGCTGGTTTAAATTAAATTTAAATAAAATAAGCGATTTGTCTTGACGTTTACTCTGAACAAATCAGATTCTGGATTGTGATTTTATTGTTCGGTGTACGAGAATAAGTTTGGTTACTTAATGGAGAATTATTGCTGATCAAATTGTATGAGGTGCTCACTTGTAAACAATCAGAACAAGGCCCAAAATGCGTCCAATTAACGCTGGCTTGAGTGGGTCTTTTTATATGATATTAGCTGGGAAGTTACTCAGTTTGTCGGCTGGCCAGTGGCACCTTTCCGGTAAGCGATGTCGTATAAAGGAAATTTCTGCTAAGATCTTTAAGAAATGTAAAGCTACTACCAATGAAAGGTTTTTTGTTACTCCGTTGGGAACAGTAAGGAATAATATTGTATTGTATCCCCGTAGAAATTCTATGAGAGCATGAGATTTTCTCTAATCAGATTAAACTGCAAGCGAACTCGCGACAATGCAAACTCACTGTCAATGCATGACTCGTAGAGCGCTGTATCAGGCTGCGTAGTAATGCATCTTGATGTACATGAGCTTGCGTACGCTCGCTTTCTTGTACCTGTGTACGAGATAATGCTTTTTCGTATGAATGTATGTCTTTCTCGGTGTTGGAATGTATGTATGTGCACTTGCTTGCTGTCTCGAGGCCCGCGTGCAAGGATATGATATGCCTATCAATTTCTCGAGAAATGAGCCTTGAACGTAAGTGTGTATTATAAGTGTGTATTACATAAGTGTGTATTTAAACATGGCGATTTTCATTTCGTATATTAATTTATGTATATTAAACGACACTTTACTTGAGTAAGCATGATAACGTGAAGTATACCATGCCTCTTGGGGTTTGCAACAACTTAAGAAAAGAGTAAATAATGTTTTTTATCGCAACTTCTTTTACCCTCCTTTTCCCTGAATTAGTCTCCTGACGATGACAAGTGACTTTTTTAGATCTAGCCTGTAGGAGACTATAGAGAGTTGTTTTGTTAATCATAATGAATTTTTGTTGGTCATAAGAGATCTTTCATGATTTTTTTTTCATTTTTGTAATCCTCGAGCTATTTATTTTATTATGTCGCCGCTATTTTCTTGTTATATTTTTATTGCTGTTTGGTAAAGATTTATAGTTTTTAGCTCTTTTCTTAGGTTTTCGTTTCGGACAAACCATGGTGGGGCAGTTATTTTCCATAAAAGTTTGTTGTGTACTACTTCCAGCCTTTTTTGAGTTTAATTGCAAGATTTACTGTACCAACCCTGATATATTTTTTTAGACAATTATTTTTGTATACCGACCATGGTAGTATCTAGTTTGTGTTCACAATCTAGTTATTTTTAGTTTCATATGTAGTTATTTTTCAGAACGTCATTTAAGGTTAAAAAATAATATTAACAACCTCAAATACGTCTGTTTATATTCAACAACACTTCGACTTCTGCAACCGAATGTACGGCACTGTAAGCAACCGACGATGTAGAAATATGCAAACATCATTAATATGCAGGCATGCTTTCTCGAACTAAGCGTTGCTCCAAAAAGTCCGTAGCATCTGCCAATATTTTAATGCGTTCAACCTTATAAATGAGAGGAATGGAATGCGTCTAGTCAAGTATTTTTAACTGAGCACTAGAAGTTAATAAGCTTTCGCTCTTTAGGACACAATATAGTTTGTTTGCAGTTCCTAGTGATCTTCTGTTGATATGAGTGTCAAACTTAAGCTTTGCAATATGGAAATTCCTTTAATTTTTATTTTATGTCCAGCAAATTGTATCGTGTTGTCTTAGCGCCGTTTGAGTAGTTATGCAACGGTAGTTCCAGCTCAAAAGTTCCATAAGAATAATATGGGATCAAAAACCGACAAACATTCTATCATTTTTTGATCACTTGACCTTTAACTACCTGCGAATTCTAAACCAAATCCATAAGAAAATATATTATGGGAACTACGAGTGCAAAATTAGGTCTGTTGAACTACGATTTTTCTACGAACGGAGCAAAAGCTCCAAATTAAAATTTAAAAATTGGATATCAGTGTATATACGTTGATGATGACATATACGACTTTCTATGCCGGCCACGTGCTTGTTCGTATATCTTTGTCCATTTTGGCGGGCATCTGAGACAGAGTTAATATATTGGTAGAATATAATATTTAAGGTTATGTGCGTTGTTAAATACTGCAAACACATATTTTAGGGCCGACCACTTGCTCGTTCGTATATTATCGCCATGCAGATTTGTGTAGAATCTTACAAATGATCATTCATATTTTGGTAAATATTGACGTTATGATTATCTGAATTTTTAATGCGATTTTATATTAACGATTCCAATTCAGTAATTATATTTTCGTTTTCAAACAAAAATTATGATTTGCCCAAAAGTAATATAAATATTTTGCTAAATAAAAATTTAATAAATAATTTACACTAAAAAATAAAATATATTGTTAATAAAAAAATTATAAATAATAATAAAATAATTTAAAATTATTAAAAAACATTTTTTAATAAACATTTGCCTCGGGTAAATTCAATTTTTTTAATTTTTTTTTTTGATATTCCCTTCGAAAAAAATTATTTGCCCAAAATTATTATAAATACTTTTCTCAATGAAAAATTAATAGGAAAGAAATAATAACTTACACCAAATTATTAAATATACTTTCATTGCAAATTTTAGACATTTTGAAACTATAAATAATAATTTTAAATTATTTTGAAAATCAAATGTTTATAAAAAAGGCGATTCAGTGGGGGTTAATATACAGGTGCCCGAATTTCATAGGGACAACATGGGTAACTTTTATTTTGAAGGTATAAAAATGGCTAAGTTAGTAAAAAGCTGCACGTTCGAGATCTCATTAAGATTTTTAAAAAACCAAAATCTTCAAATTTCTTTCATTTACTGTAACTTTATTGTTATTCAACATATTGAGATATGGTTTGCATTAATTTGCAAGGTGATTTAAATAGTTTTATTGGCATTTAATAAAACGAATGTTGTTTTTGCATACTGTTAAGAATCTAACATAACCTTAAATTTTTTAATGGGTACCCAGCAATTTTCCTATTATAAGGGAAGATTTGTTTCTGAATGCAATGATGTATCAATCATGATATGAGAACTTCTTGGAAATGTTGAAAATCTGAGCTTATTCTTTTAACAGACAGGTATCATTGGTGCCATGATTACGCAAATATTGTTTTTTGCTTAGCAAGTTCTTTGTGAAATGATGTTTAACACAAAAAGCACGCTTGTCATCATACGCGCTTGTTAGTAGTGTCAGTCTTATTACTTCAACTTGTATTGGAAAATTTTGAAAAATATGATGTACTTTGTAAGTCTATCAAGTGCTACAAAAACGTAGCACTTCCATATGATGCTCAATATCCAGAAAGGCAATTACCTCATCGTAAAACAATATAGCGCTTAAATTGGAATCTAAAAGATTCAGGTTCGTTTGCTGCAGCAAGACCATAGATTTACAATAAGAATAATGCAGAACAGGAAGAATTAGTTTTAGTTTGTGTTAATGTGGATAAATTTGTTTTTCTTGGGAACTTACGCAGAGTATGGATGCCAAAGTCTACAGTATCAGAGATTTTAAAGAAACGTAGGTATAAGTTAATAGATATGTATGAATAGTATTATTTAAAGAATAAAACATTTTGTTGAAAACTGAGTGTTATTTATTACGAAAATTGCATGTTGATGTTTAGGAATATCAAATTAATTAAAAAAGGGTAGATGCATTTCAGGCATTGGTGGACCCGTTATGAATATCCCCTATGTGCATTTAGTATCAATGCATTAGTTTAATAGACTAGCGCTCTACACCATGCGTTCACCTCGGTTTAGACAATCAATTTTAAAATCGTTTATTGAATTATGCTTGCATAGCTGTATGCCTATACTACTCTATTAGATCTCGTTTAAATTATATACGGCATACAGCTAAGCAAACATTATTCATTAAAACTGTTTTCAAATTGATTGTCTAAACCGCGGTGTAGAGCGCTAGTCTCATAAACAAAAGCAATGATACTAAATACGTGTAGGGGGTATTGATAACGGCTCCACCAATTTTAGAATTCAGTCTACTCTGTATACGGCTTTTTAAATTAATTTGATATTGCTAAACATCAATATGCAATTTTCGTAATAATTAACAAAAGTCCTATTCTTTAAATAATACTATTCATACATATCTATTAACTTATTTTTATGTTTCTTCATAATCTCTGATACCCTAGATTTTAGACAATTATATTTTTAATCAATAAAGTGCATTCATGAAATAAAAATGAACATTGCTACTGGTAATTATTCTGCTTTGTGCGATGTATGCATATATATGTAGAGAGTGAGAGAGGGAAGGAATACCCGTCTATTATAATATGTAGTGAGAGAAAGAGAAAGATATGAGCATGTAATTGCGTACGCCAGTCGAAGTTTGTCAAAAGCTGAAAAAAACTTTTCCTTTACCGAAAAAGAATGTCTGACTATTGTATGGGGAATTGAGATGATGCGTCCATACCTGGAAGTGTGTAAATTCACCGTATTGACCGACCACCGCTCATTTTGATGGTTACATTCAATAAAGAGTCTGATTTCAAGGGTGGCAAGATGAAATGTTTTCCTCCAACAATTTGATTTGGAAATCAAATATATAGAAAAGGTTCAAGCAATAAAGATGCTGATACCTTGTCGCGTCATCCAATTAAACACCAAAGATCAAGGAAAGCAAGTTATATCGGTATTTTTGGGAACCGAGTGATTTATCAAAACCTGAAATGTCGTAACCGTGGTAGTTATGTGTGCCTACGCCGTGCAGAAAACAGCTATTGGTAGACAACCATGATGTTCCAACCGCATGTCATTTAGGTATAGCAAAGACGATTGCTAGGATAGCACGTCTCTATTATTGGCCTGGAATGTTTAGGGAAATTTTACAATATGTACGAAGATTTTTGAAATGCCAGCGTTTCAAGACGTCACAGCAGCAGGCACCTGAAAAGTGCAACCGTCAAGGAACTCATATCGTGGGAACCATCCGTGTAGATTTAGTAGTACCGCTTCCAAGATCGGCAAAGAGACATAATTTCCTGCTGATTTCTCCAGATCGTTTTAAGAAATGGATAAAAAGGTAACCAATCAAAATTACAGCCGCACAAGCAGTGACACAGGCGTTATATGAGGAGGTATTACTGAAATTCGGATCTCCAAAATCGATAATAACACAGAATGGGGTCCAGTTAGATATTAACATATTCAAGAATTTACCAGGAGAATTTAAAATACAGCATAGATTGCCTCCGCAATATACACCGCAGGCAAATCCGGCAGAACGTGTCAATAAAACAATCAAAACCATGATGGCACAATCCTGCGAAGAAGATTAGCGCAAATGGGACGAATATATTAAGGAATTCATGTTCGCCATCAATACATCATGGAATGAATCAACTGTCTTCGCAATAGCGTTTTTGAATTTTAGCAGAGAATTAAAACCACCGGGGACACTATACGAAGAGACACCGGAAACAGATATCCCACAAGAAAATATCGTACCTAGGTCATATCTAAAGCGCCTAAGTAAATTAAAAGAAACGTATGAATTCTTTAACCTAAATTAAATCGCGAAATTAACCGACAAGGACATTATTATAATTTAACATGCCGCGACTGGCAGTGTAAAGTCGCTGATAAAGTAATGACGAATGAATTTCTTTTTTCCTCCGCCATCAGAGGCTTTACAGACAGGCTCACACCGAATTATTCCTGCCCTTATACCGCCACGAAAGTATATTCGCCAGTAGAATATCAGCTGATGGATGAGAGAGAAAACTTGTTTGACCGTGTACAAATAAAGGATTTAAAAAAAGCTTACAACAGTTTTTGTTTTGCTAATGAATCTTTGAGAGGAAATGCCGTTACCGAAATATAGGAAAATTGTGTGCCTGGGCGAATTACCGCGAGGAGCGAAGGTTCCATCCACTAGGAAGCCCACAGAAGACAGGACGGCAATGAAGCACAAGTCGACTGGTTTGGTAAAGGAGCCAAAAGCCATGGCGTGCCTGTTAAAACGGCAGAGGACCAGGCCGATGCCAGTCAGCAGACAGGCCCCAGAAAAGCAACAAGCTCCTCCGCCGCACCGGTGAAGATAGTTATACCGCAGAAAGAAATACGAGACGCGCGGGAAACCCCTGAGCCGCCAAAGCAAGAAAATTGGAATAACGTCACCGAGCACGCATCTAAGGAGATCAAGCACACTCCACACTACGACGACTGGTCAAAAGACACCAGAAAGGACGTGTGGAAGTTGTGTGGAAGCTGGAGAAGATAGCAAATTAATAGCAACTTAGAATTGGATGTATTTTTATTATATATATATATCGCAAGATGTTGTTATTAATAAAAACTTTATAGATAAATTTGAGTGTCATTGTGAATTCGTTAGTGAAAGTTAAAATAATGTTCTGCCTTGGTTCGTTTCATTTGGTGTTACAGAAATATGGATATATCACATTGATCATCTTCCTTGTGTTCGATTGAAATCGAGGATTTCGAAATCTATTTCGACACCGTGGACACATTTGCCGAGACAAGAAAACCTGCTGCAAAGCCACCAAAACTGATCGCTTCGACATCCAAAGACCGCCACACAGACCTAGGACAAAGTCTGTCGGTTGAAAGGGGGTCTTCTTATTGCGGATTAGCAGTTATATCCAGTCAATGTTCTGCTCATTCCAACGAGAATTGGATATTAAAAATACAGCAAAAGAAACAAAATAAGCAGAAACCGAAGAAGCGAACATTGTTATTATGTATGAGATTAAGACTGTAATTAGTTTTTAGGATGTACGATTGTAATTAGTTTTAAGGAAGTTATGTATGCAAGAGATAAAAAAGATACATATATTTTTATAGCCCACCGGGGATAATATATGAATAAGGCCTGACTGGCCGGGGAACTGATTGAGTAAGGCCTAATTAATATATTAAATAAAATGCCATATGAATATTAAGAATATATGAGACATTGTCCGACCCAAAATATATCTTTTATATTTTTAATCATTAAACTATATGCATGAAATAAGAATGAACATTGCTGCTGCTAATTATTCTGTTTTGTGCGATGTACGCAAATATAGTGAGAGGGAGAATGAATACCCGTCTATTATAATAAGTAGTGAGAGAAAGACAGATTGTTAAACTTATTCCTATTGGTTAAACTATTATCCGCGAGCATGAGTAATGGATGGAGTAGCGATGGGTCTTTAGAGACATAGCCATGATGTACCGTATGGCTATGCAGTCTACGTATAGGATGAGTGTGGTAGACGCACGAGGCCGTAGCCAAGACAGTCTTGATGAGTATGACGACGCACAAAATAATATTGTGTGAGCATCAAGCTGATATAAAAGGCGACTTTCAATTAGATTTCAGTTAGTTCTTCTCCAATCTTGAATAAATAACAGCAGAAGCAGAGTTCTTGGTTGGCCCAACCAAGAAAGCAGTAGACTAGATCACCGCCGCGTAAATAACAGTCATTAGTGCCATACGAAGTAATCAGTCCGGTAAGAGTTTGAATTAATATCATTTGTTTTTTTGTGTGTATGATTGTTTTCGCTGTACACAGCCTACAACTTTCCTTCACACTCCAACTGTTTGAGTGAAGATTTCTGGCGTTTGCCTATCTCGGTTACTTGGTAACACACTGCTGCACTGTGTGATACTTGTGTGTACGATACGGACTTGCGTAAGTCATAAGATCGCGCTGCACACGATATTAGGCAATTTCCTTATAGTGGAAACCGCGGCGTTTGTCAGTGTCGATCACTCGGTAACACGCTGCTGTACAGTATGGTACTATGGTATGCGATATTGACTTCCATTTGGATAATGTACGCAGTAAGTCGTAAGATCGCGCCGCACGCGATATTACGCAATTTCCTGATTGTGCGGACTCCGGAATTTGTCAGTGTCAAGTACTCGGTAACATGCGGTTGTACAGTATGGTACGAGAGGGCACGGTATTGGCTTGCACTGGGCTTGACCATTTGATAAACCGTAAGACTTCGCTGAACGAGGAATTACGCAGAGCAAGCATTTCGGAATCCTTCATTACCTACCGCATCATTGTTATGAAGAACTGAAATAAGCTACACCCGCCTTTGAATTATTGGTTACATACATTTCACGCATAATTCCGCATTACTTTGATTTGTAATTATTACTAATATCAGTGCATGTTTTTGCACTGCTAGTGCACGTACCGCTTATATAATAATTGGCTTTTCAGTTTGGATTTATTTCTATTGTATTATTCTTGTGTATAGTAATCGAATACACCCCATTTATCATTACCACTGACTCATTTAATAGTTATTAAGTTTATTTCAGCTGTCCACGGGAACGGGATTTTCCGGACAACTCGCAAGACTTGAAGCTACCTAAGCCCTCAGGATTTGCTGAAGCCGAGGGAAAGACGAACATTTTCTGAGTGTGGTCTCACTTTAAACGGACCTGGCGCCTGGGCACATATAACATCTGTTTTGCGCCATTGTGATACGCAAGTCCTCTCCTTTCGCGGCGTCGTGAGCGAGACGTCGCCATTTATCCACATTAACACAAGCTAAAACTAATTCTTCCTTTTCTGCATTATTCTTATTTTACATATTTGGTCTTACTGCAGCAAGCGAACCTGAATATTTTTGATTTCAGTCTAAGACTCTAAACACAATATTGTTTTACCATCAGGTAATCACTTTCTGTATATTGAGCTCCATATATTTGCAATGGAAATTCTACGGCTTTGTAGCACTTGATATACCTACAAAGTAAACAATATTTTTCAAAATTTTTGTTGAAGGAAATAAGACTCTTACTGATTTCGTTTAACTTGTGTTGTTAATTACAATTTATCCCACCTATAATAATCAGAACTCCATAATTAGACGTGTTGACACGTTTAAGGAAAATTTGAAAGTAGCTTAGCAAGTCTAAGCCATGGTGTGGTGATTATAGCCGTTAGGTTATGTGTGAACCACGAAAAAAGGGTTCTGATGATCGCTGTTACGTGATGCTTGAAATACGTATGTGCTCTGCTTGCTTCTGTAAAGCTATTTCGATGTTCGTTCCATCAATGGTTGAATTGGAAATTGCCTAATTCTTCTAATTTTCATCCTATAGTTATTTACGTCAAAAGTAACACTATTACTCATTCTCAATAAAAAACATTTAACTTTATCATCGATACTGATATTTTCTGAATATTTTCGAACAAATTATTTCTGTAAATAAACATTTTTTTCTTGAAATTTTTGTTTTAAAAAAATAATTATTTGTCCAAAAACAATATAAATAATTGGTGAGAACGAGGATGGATGTGGAAAGACAAGAGAGGAGGGAGAAAATAAGAGGAAGTAGGCACAACGGAAGGTACAAGGAAATACATGTGGAAGGAGCGATGCCAGAGTATTTGGAATCGAATAATAGTTTTAGCGAGAAAATGATGATTGCAAGGTTTAGGTGAGGGAGCATGGAAAAGGGAATGGATATTGGATGAGACAGAGTGAAAGAAGCTATAGGTTATGTGGAGGGATGGAGCAAAATTGGGAGCATTGGTTGAATGAATGTGCAATGATTGGATGGACGAATGAGGAAAGGGAGGAAGCGAGGAATTGGAGGGCGAGTTTGGGGCACATAGGGAAAGGGAGTAAAATAATGGAGAGAATAGTGGAAGAAATAAATGGAAGGGGAAAGAAATAAAAGCGGAGTAGAAAAAGAAAGAATAAGAAAATGGAAACTCTGCATATCAGGTTCAGGTCACTTCTAGCCGGTTGCATGCCAATAAAGGTTATTATTATTATTAGGAATCTTATGGGAGGTAAGGTATGAATGAAAAAATGGGACGCGTATGTGGAGGAACAGATGAGGTAAGGGAAAAAGCCGTCCTTCTCCCGAACGGGCTTAGCATTTAGTACGAAGAAATTATATTGAATTTTCTTTAGTTTACATATGATAATTCCTTGTGTTATAGTTTCATATATTATTATTATGCCAATAAAGGTTTATTTATTATTTTTTTTTTCGCTTTGTAGCGTGCACCTCCAAAGAATCTCAACTTCAGCACCTTTAAAAAGACGACGTCGCACACGAGATTCTTCTTTGGGCAGATGTCACGTAACGACTATCTAAACAATAGAGTAAGTCCTGACGTCATAGTCGGGTCGTGTGACCTAAGTAAACTCAAAGTGCCCAGGATTACGGCCTTCTGCATCTGATTTGCTAATTCTTTAGCTTTGGTCTCGCAAGTCGGTATGATCTTAATATAGTTTATTAGGGAGGACCTGGCGCCTCCCATGACTACAATGA
>WYDF02000341.1:0-14162 GCA_009867245.2 Adranes taylori
AATCGTAATTGTACCTGTTGAAATATGTTTTTCAAACCAATTTTGATTTACTAAAAATAAAACACAATGTGTAAATAAAATATGAAAAATCACCATATATGTCACGTTGAAATTTGTGACATAGAATTGAGTTTCAACAAAATATAACAGTTCTTGCTAAAACACACTCAACTCAAATGTGAATCGCAGAGTATAGAATAATAATTTAATTAGGCGCGTACTTTAAATGAATAAACAATTTATGGGATTTTAATAAATTCATACACTAATAAAATTGGCAATTAAACAATAAATTATAAAACCTTGCTTGATAAAAACCAAGATTCAATCTTAATAAAGCAAGTATAGGCCATGAATTAATAAAACACAAGTCAAATAAAACACGATTGATTTTAAAATACTTTATTATTAACCAAATAATTTATTTTACATACAACAATTATTGAGGATCTATGAATTTTCCAAAATAATAAAACATATACTAGTTAAAATAACGACAAAGCAACATTTAACTAATAATAATAATTAGAGAGTAATTAATAAAGGTAAATGATTGTAAATAATAAATAATTATTAATAATAAAGAGTAATTAATTAACTGACAATATAGCAAAATATAGTACGATTCTCTATTAAATTTGCGTAAAGGTTAATATTCCACCGGTAAATTTCAGACTCAATTCGTAAGTAAATATAAAAATAGTAACATCTAAATAAAACTTAATTGTTTGTTAGCTTGTTGTGAAATGAAAATTAGTTACATTGAATGAAATTATTTACTCAGAATAAAACCAAAAGAACTTAAAGTGTTTCAGTATCTTAATAAAGATTTTTAATAAAATTAATCACCTACTTACATCTTAACAACTGCCATAATTCTCACAGTAACAAACGAAAATAGTAAAGTAAAATGCGCTTATAGAAGTAAAGTTTAAGATTGTTAAAATGATCAAAGTCTGACAAAAATTTGAATCAATCTGAGAGACTTTCGGAGTTTTCTTTTCCCCTTTGTTTCTAGTTTCTTGCGTCGCGGCAAGTTGACCCCTCATCTACAAAGTGACACCTGTACGACGAAATCATACGTGTGTATTTTTTTAGATAGAATGAATGTATTATATTCAGAAAATAATGTAACTTTGTAAAATTAATGAACATAGAATGATAGATCTAAAATCTCTACAGTAGTATCTACAGAATTGAATGGCTCTTAACATTTTTTCTATATAATATATTAAGGATTAAGCTGGTCCTACTATTTTAAGAAATGCTAAGTAATCATAGTTTAACAAGTGTTCTTTTAACAAAAATTCTTAAGATTTTAATTCTAGAATGGTAGAGCTAATCTGCAAATCTACTACCATTTTAGATTTAAGCAACTTACGGACTTCGTAGACATTTCGTAAATTGTTGGAAGGATTGTTTTAATGGTTTTCCCTTTCTGAAAGATTTCCAAACAATTCTTATCATTCGAATTGTAGACATAAATGACTTCTAATGCTATTAATAATATTGTTTACATATTTCCTTGAAATACTCTATTTGAAATGAAAATATTTTTAATTTAAATGTGCATTATAATATTTGTATGTTCATTTTTTTATCGAATCTATTTTTAAAAATGTAATTACGTATCTGGTACATATATATGTATAACTAAAATAATATCTATACTAATTAAAATAAATTCCATATATTACATATTATACAAAGTTTTTCAAAAAGAAACAAATATTTTACCTCATAATGTTTAAGGACTTTTTGGCGTATTAATCTTTATGTCACTTGATGAAATAGGTGCATTATAAAGAACTGTACAACTATACTAGGGATAGCGAACCTACAAGACCACGAATGGATAAATCTCATAGTTTAGAAAAGAACTGAACATTCAGAATAAATACCGTGTAAATATTAGAAGTAACATTACAAGACTAATCGAGAGAGTAATTCCATAGTTAACAAAAGAATTCATTTGAAGCAATTTGAGTCTTCAGATTGTGATTTCAAAACTGCACGTATGGATATTCTATTAGATTACCAATGAATGCATCCACTAACAAAATCCTAGTGAATGTTCGGAGTGTGGTTACAAGACTAAAGGAAAGGATAATTTCATAGTTCATCAAAAAACTCGTTCGGTTGAGAAGCCGTTTCAGTGTTCAAATTATGATTACAAGACTGTATGTAAAGTAACGCAACTTTCTTCGTTCGCCACTATAACTTTTTACTGTGGCCAACTTTTTTGTGGCCAGTATAAAATTTGTTATGATTGTTCCCTCTGCCACCTTCGTCTAGAAAATGACTGGAAATTCACAATGTACTTAAATCAATGTACTTTTCTCACTTATTATCAGAGATTAACAGAATAATCCTCGTATTTCCGTCACTAATGAAAATTATTGGAAAAATATCCACATTTTAAAATAATTACATATTATTATATGTTGATTAACGTCATTGGCGCATAAAATTACCTGTTATTATGCAGATTCTAGGGGAAATATGCATATAAGTAATAACTTATAATGACAATTAATAATAAATTCCATGCAGTAGCTTATTTATGCAAGGATTCGTATTTTTTTATTTCCAATAAATTACTTTCAGACTTATTTTAAATAAAATTTTAATACCATAAAGTATATGCACATAAATTTATTTTTCCCGTTTTTTATTTTGTTTAATTAGTCATATTACATATTATAGTTATTATAAATTGATTTTCAATTTAATGCTAATAATTATGAAGTAATTTATTTTCTGTTATCGCATATCAATTTCAATTTAAACTATTTACTGTAGTTAATCTATTTGATATTTTGTAAAAATATCATTTTTGCTTTAAACTTAAATTATAAATTTAAAACAAGAATAATATAATTTTTATTACAGATCAGTGGCCGAGGTGTTCTATTCATTAAATTTATAATCATTTCATGCTAAAGTTAGCTTTAAAACTTTAAATAAGATACCACATGCAGTACATATAGGCAGGGACGGGTTGCAAAATTTTTTAACTTGCAATTTTCAATTTTTAAATAAATTTAACAAAACAAAATTGGATGAGCTATAGATATCTGGATAGAGAGGTAGAGATCTTAATTATAACTTTTTCCACAAAAATGAAACGTAATGAGCGAGGAGGGCAGAGGGATAGGGG
The DNA here is from genome assembly GCA_009867245.2 of Adranes taylori. Taxonomy (NCBI): domain Eukaryota; kingdom Metazoa; phylum Arthropoda; class Insecta; order Coleoptera; family Staphylinidae; genus Adranes; species Adranes taylori. Next base: position 3,161 of record WYDF02000341.1, read on the forward strand.
GTGGTAGCGTATATCACAAATACAACAAAAACATTTTCAAACAATTAAAATATATTTGTGGCAAAACATTTCTGTCCCAAATACATTATAACTATTTCTTTGTTAATCCAAATGTTAATAATGCCGCAGACGATTTTTTAATATATCAACTTTGTAATCCTTATGCAAAAATTATTAACGCAAAATATTAGTTAGTTAGAAAAATTATAGAATTCCGGAAAATATCCGCAAACTTTCAATAATCTGTTATCGTGATAACGCTTGTAACTGGACAATACTTGATTATGTTTGTTAAATAATTAAGTACGAATGAATGAGTTGTACAGTTAGTAGTCTTCAGCTATGTCATATTTTTACCTACTATTGAGATGGAATCATACAATTTTATTACAATATTTATTTCTTACACTTTCCTTACTTCTGCTGAATTTTATTCATGCTATTAAAAATAACCTTTCTTGAGAAATAAGAAATACATGAAGGTTATAAAATAGTTAAAATCGTTATTAAGATATATAAAATCGTTTTTTTTTTCTAGGGTTCCGATGCTAGTTCGGTGACATTTGGTTCGTCAGGTGGCGGCGGAGGCGGTGCTGCTTCCGCTGCCGCCTCATCAACCTTTTCGGGTGCAGCAGTCGCTGCTACAGCAACGTCAACCGCTTCGGCTGCCCTACCAGGTGTTGGTTCATCGGGTGCAGCAAGCGCGCATCGACCAGCTGCCGCAGCAGCTGTTGCTGCCGCCGCACCTCCACCACTTGCGGCTGAACCGGCAGGTGCGTCTGCTGCTCAACGCCATCGGCCGTGTAGTCCAGTACCTGCTCCCACACCACCGCCAGAACCTCCCGCACCACAACCAGCGCCTGCGCACCATCCGCCTACGACGCCAACGCCTGCCGGAGCTGTTGCAGCAACGCCTAAAGAAGCAGCGGAAACGGTTCTAGTGGTTGGAGCTAATAATACGAGTAATGGGAAATTGATGACACCCACTGCTTCTGGACCGACACCAACACCAGAGCATAGAAGTATTATTGGTGAGTGATAAGGAAAATATAATTTGAACTCTAGAGGAAAGATCAAAAGGAGTGTCATCTTTAAAAATTACAAATTTCAATTTTCATTGGTTCTCAAAGTTTGTCGAAATATTTATTCATCGTGACGAAATTAGGATAACTATATTACTGTTTTTATCATAAAATTAGTATTAACTACAGATAGGAATTAGTTATATAATATCTTTAACTTCCTTAAAATGCAACTTAGTTGCCTTACCAAAAGAGTATCGACAAGGGCAACATGTCGATACTCTCCATAAGACAAGGCAATTTTCTTCTTAACATGTCGTGACCATTTGGAAAGATTCTTATCCTCATAATAATGACTTTATTCACAGTTGCACGAAAAAGTTGAACCCTTGTTTTCAATCTTTGTAACCAAGAGGTTTTATGACGCTCGGCTTTTTTGGTTTTCGCATAATTTTTTCTTCTATTATTAAGTGAAGCAGGTCGTACGTTTTTTGATATGTCATTATCTGTTATCTCACGTCGATTATTCAAACCTTGGAGGACTGTTTCATTGGTGATACTTTGGATCGAGGTAGTTTTTAGTGACTCAGATATCAGAAGCTACAAAGTCAATTAGCAGCCCCTTTTCGCTATATCTTAATATATTACAGTCGTTAATACCTATTTTATTATTCTCTATCCCACCCACGAAATATCAGTGTTTTAATTTTGAAAGTCCAATTGTGATCTTTTTTTCTCATAATATTACAAATATTTTCCCGAGCGCATTAAAACCGTTGCTAACAGTAATGTTACCATGATTACTTATATATTCCTAGTCTACTAATTTCTGCTATAATTACTTGGATGATATATTAGAAATTATTATTTTAGGTACATCAACAAATTTACATCAATCGGTACATTCGCAACACCTTCAATCGCAGCAACCACAAATAGCAACTGCCACGCCAATTCTGCAAACCGCATTGCCTCCAACATCTATGGGTGGAACACCAACCATAGTCACACCATCACAGCAACAAGTTGCTGTTGTTAGTCCAGGTATTTGTATATGCGTTATTTATGAATCTCTTTTAAGTATAATTTTAATGACAGAAACTACATCAAAAACAGTTAGGTCATTTTTTGTATACTGTTTAATTTTATATTTAGGTTCCTTACATCAACCGCATAGTCATCAACTTCAAACTACGCATATCGCTCCAATTAGTGCCAATAATAATAATATTATTAATAATAATAATCCATCTTCAACTATCGCTCATACACCTCCTCATCATCTCCACAATTTACCACCGACGATAAATGCGACATCACCTTCCTCACTGCCAGGCAGTACAGTCATTCGTTCAAATGGTATCGATATGCCGCCTACAATTACACCTGCCGCTGCGAATCATTCGAGTAATAATATTTCACCATCGATGCCATCGAATGCTTCAATACCAACGCATAATCATCCATACCAAACTAGTCCACATTTACATCAAGCGCCAACATCTTTATATGCACCGTATGCAACCAGTACAACTCCAACGATCCCAGGTAATGGCCAATACACGAATCATCACCCGTATAGTAATCATATAAGTACGGGCTCACCATATGGCGCTTTAGGAGCGAATGGACCTACACCAGTGGCAGCGGTAACAGGTGGAAGTGAGAAAACCCCTCAACAAAATGCTAGTTGTAGATCAACATCACCACGAGGACTTTCACCTTCGAGGGAACGAGATAGTTACAGGTATTATATTACAAAGCTAGTAACTTAAATGCTACAGTACTTTTGTATCTTGAGGATTTGAAAACGGTTTATGGAACAAGATTAAGTATAGTCAGTTTACAATTATTTTCAAATGACTTAAGTTGAAAAAGAGTAAAAGGTTCTTTATAAATAAAAACAAGGGTCGAACTTGTGGTATAATATGTATACGTACTATTTATTATACGCTACAATAAAATGATATAGGTATTGTATTCAATTTCTGAGTACGACCCTTTCGTAGGTAAAGGCAAGACCGATTTTCAAATAAAGAATATGAACTTAAAGATATTCTGAATTTAATTATTTCAGTAGCAGTGGCGTTAGCAGTTTAAGTCGTTCAACTGTAACAACACCAGCCTCTTTATCGAGCGGAACTCCTACCTCAACTCCTTCGTCGATATCATCATTAAGCTCTAATAGTGTTCCGCCCACGGCTAGCCTCCCTCCGCATGCACCAGCAATTAGTACATCAACAACACCAACCACTAATGTTTCGGTATGCGCATCTCCAAGACAGCCCGCATGGTCTCTAACAACTACGATCGCTCATATGCCACCTCAGCAGCACTCTGCGATTACGACGTCAGTTATTACAGCAACTGGGGGTGTTGGAAGCGGGAGTAGTTTAAGACCAACACCTCCGATTATGAGTGGAAGTCAGCAGCCGTATATCACACCACAAGCGGCAGTAATCGCAACCACCGGTGGACCATTATTTGCAGCTCCGCCAGCTCCTCCTATTGTCACAGTTCCGCCGACAATAACAGCATCATCTGTGTCTGCAGTTTGTGGTGGGACTGGCGTTATTCCTTCTACAGCATCTAATGTTACAGGTTGGACTGAATATAATTTTTTTAATGTTTATTTCAACTGGAACTTGTGTTCTTCAGGATTACCTGCTGTATCGTCATTATCTTCCGCGAGCGCTACTATGGGCGGATCACTTCCGCCCACAGCCGCTGGACCCGTACTAAACAATCCGAATCCATTCTCAGCTGAAAGTCTATTCCAATCAAGCGTGAATACATCAGCTAGTAGTGGTGCTACCTCTGCTATTGTACAGTCCGCGCCGGCTGTTGTATCGGGACCTGGTACCACACATGCTGATTTACTTAGGCGTGAATTGGATAATAGGTAATAAAATAATTATTTTATTAAAAGATGAAATTTTTTTATTTCAATTTGAAGAATTTATAGTTCTAAGTAAGAAAACAAAAATTTTATTAAATCAATTTTATATACAATATTTGAAAATAGAAGATAACTTCTGATACTTGCTCAATATTCGTCAAGAATGGACAATATGTTTTCGTAAAGATTATGATAATTTTAAAAGCAAGTAATTGCGGAGTAATCAGAGATCACAGGCGTTCAATAAAAACGTTTAATGTAAGACTTCAAATGGGGGAGCTCCGTTGTACAAGCACTTTGGTAAATTTACTCTTTTTACACTGGTTTGAAGATAATCATAGATGACGAATCCTATTTTACATTTGCCGTCAGTTACACCCCCAATAATAAACATTTTTGTTCTAACTAAAGCGAAAAGATCACATTTAAACTTAAAGGAAATACAAAATCTTAATCAAAAGTCAAAGATTTTTAGTAATAGCTGAACGTATTGGTTTTTGTAAAGTTACTAAAGAAACATGTAACATTTTATGATTTCATCGATCGTTAGATATGAAATGACTATGACGACTCTCATTTTTACAGGCTCAAGAAAAAGAAAACAGTTTTATTCTTTTCTTGTTTAATTTTGAGAATTTAGATGAAACATCTCTTCATCAGTTTATATTAAAATTTAATGAAAACTTTGAACTACCCAAAATTCAAGAATAAATTAATAATTTTGAATAAAATGAGTTTGTATATATTATAATTTTTCTATGGAATTTCTTATTTTATTACATCTCTTCCAAAAAAATTATATATACCATTGTAATAAAGCCGGTGCCTCCACCATTTGTATCACTTTTTATTTTGGGTGTTGATTTTATGAACAACGTGACTGGTAAGAGAATCATTTCAATGGGGTACGTCGCGATTTACTTCTACGCTATGGTATCTGCTCGTACAATAACTACTATATGCGATTCACCTTAATACCCACCACTTAATACCCACGAATATTGGCCATTTGTAGGGTCACGAGTACTTTTCTTATTTAATTCTACTAGACCAACCACAAATTTAACTAACTTGTACACTACTATGCCCCAAATCCAATTCCCGATACTTGTTTCACAATTTAATTTAGTCATTTTAATTTGGAATAAATTATAATTTAATTGAAATCATGATTTTATTTTCATGACACTGACCGTCAAGGATTCATTCTACAATCGAAAATTTCTTATTACCGACTATCTGTACTCATGGCAGCTGTGTGGTTTTTAGTACTTTCTTTGACTAGCTAATCTCCTACAAGATTCCGATCGATATCTCTCACTACTTGGTCCCTTCTTACTTTACTCTACTAATTACTTAACACTAGTAATTACTTTATGCACTTCATTTAACTACACAATTATCACGTCGTGCGACAATGAAACTATTGTTTATAATTATATAATATGTATACCATAGCAATTTGTAAAATACTATTAATTGACTAATAAACTATTAATTGATTACCAATCAGATCTATTTATATACACATATACTGGCAATACACACAGTACCGTTCAATCACGATAAATGATTGTTTCTACATTTTAATTTTAAAACTTATTTATGTTAAACTGCTTACGTATCAAGCGTACAAAACTATCTGCCATAGAATTAAACTAGAACGAGGACAAATTGCCTCGTTACAATATTTCAACAATAAATGCTTTGACAATAACGAAATCATTTGACAATTTTTATAGATTCCTAGCATCAACACAAGATCCTTCAGGACGTGGAGGTTTGGGTCCAACTGGTGCTGGGCCACCACCTCCTTCAGCTGCACCTGGTGTGCCCTACTTGCATCGTACTGAAATGCATCAGCATCAGCACCATCATACGCATGTGCATCAGCACACTACTTCATTACTACCAGCACCGGCGCCACCACCAACGCAACATGCAGCTACACTTTTTCCAGCGCCACTGGTATTTTTTTTATTTTACTTTTATTAAACGTCTTATAAAAAAAAATTATACCGAATATTCTGAATACCAAATTTTGAAGGTTTTATTTAATAATATTTGGAGGCGGTTTGTTAAAAAAACAAAAAATTTATCTAAAAAATACATTATAATAATTAATATTATCATACATTTTACTTAAAAATATGTCAAATTATAACCTAATTGTCTGATATGTAGGAATGTGTTTTCTTTTTGCATAGATGTTTCTGAAGGTGAATTGTGGTGCACATTACGTTTGAGAAATGTTGAATGAGTTACATGTTTGTCTATTGGTTTAAGTATCTTGGAAAGACTTAGGTGTATGTATTTGATCGCAAACTTATTAGCAAACACTACATGGACAACATAGAACACAACATTCATAACCTCTACCCCATACAATAACAGTACTGCGGAAACGTTACCCGGACGACATCTGGAAATGCACCCAAGACTACTTTAAAACATATTCTAAACTAAAGACATAAACAGCATACATCTCAAACTTAAATTCACACAAGAACTAGAATCTGACATTAAACTTACCTAACCATTACAAAAACCAAACTAACTGTACATGTAGCAGCTATAGAAAACCCACTTTCTGTGACGCTATAGTACTGAAAACCTCATATCACCCACCAGAACACAAACAAGCGCCTTCAATTCATACATAAATTGATTTAACAACTTCCTAAACGGCAAGAAAATAAAAAATAAATAAAAAAATATAATAACAAACGTCGACATAAACAATGGATACTCACCACACATAATCAACAAAACTATACTTAAAATAGAAAAACAAAACAAAAGGCAACTTAGGAAGTACGAAAGAAAGAAAAACTAATCACATACAGAAAATTCGAATGCCAAGATTTAGTTAACAAAAGTACTGAAAGAGTACTTAGAAAATAGTATATAAAATGTGGATGTAACACAAAAATAAAATAACTGATTTACTCTGCAACGCAAAAACAAAAACAAACACCAATGACCAGAACGGAGTTTACAGAGTCACTTGCAGCGATCGCAACGCCAATTATATTGCTGAAACTGGAAGGCCCATAAATACTAGATACAAAGAACATTTAGCCAACAAACTCACATCAAACATAGGAATACCAACCACAAACAATCCAAAATTAAAATGCAAAATCTGCAACTACTACAATAAGTAAACAAAGGGACAAAACTAACTATTAGAAACTTTTGAAATAGAAAAAATAAAGAATTCACCAAATACAACTGTATAAATGATCAAATACACCTACAAAAAATTCCGTTATTTATGTTCCTTAAGTCTTTCCAAAATACTAAGAGCAACAGTCAAACATATAACTCATTCAGCACTTTTCAAACCTAATCGCACCACACTACACTTCAGAATTGCACACGCAAAAAAGAAAACCCAGATACGGATCATGTAGCCCTAACGAACGTTCACCACGCAATCCCAACGCACTCCAACGTATCAGACAATTAGATTCTAATTTCTCATATCTGTGCTATATGTTTTAAGTAAAATGTAAGTTAATGTCAATTATTTTAATGTAATTAGTATACAATTTTTGTTTTATGTAGTTTTAGATTGATGATGCTTAAATTATATAATCGAAACCGCTCACAATAAATTAAAACAAAATAAGGAAATATAATTTTTAATAAAACATATATTAAAGGGCCTTATTCTGGATCGATTAACGTAATATATTACAAATCTTAAAAAATGATTTTTTTTGAGAATCTGTTACAGTTAATTTGTTTTCCAAATGCTTTGGCAATGCTTTACATTCTTCTAATTAATTCAATAATTTCTTTTAAATATACTTTCATTTACAATTATTTAAAAATTTTCACGTTTGAAAATTGTCAGGTTAAAAAAAAAGAACTATTGTTTTCACTATTGTACTCAATTACTTTTAGCTAAAGAAATACTTTTCATATTGATCTTGAAATCGTTATGGCCGGACTACAGTGATGGTCAGAAGCCCCTTTCTAATGATGGCCGAATTGCAGCGATGGTCATTTTCGATAGATACTATTCATTTATATAACAATAAACTATTGTCACGTTTCGATTTTGTAAAACGTTCATCTTTTTATTTTAATTTAGGCATTAGGGGTATTTTTGTACAATTTTAAATAAAATTCTGTAGTAAGACTGCGTTTTCATAATAATTACGATTCTTATAAAATTTGAGGAGAAAAGAAATGAAATATGTACTAAAATTATAGACTGTGGCTGCAGTCCTGCCATAGTATTACACTGTTAATCCATTGAAATGACTACAAAAATTTGTTTTAGTTATGTTTTCGTATTAAAAAAAATCACTTCAATTTTATGTCAACCACTTCTAAGAACCTTTAACTTGTCTCTTAATACAGAAACTTTCTCCTATATTTAAAAGCGGCGATGTTAACGATTTATCTAATGACCACCCTATTTCACTTGTCTCAAATCTCTCTGTTTTAGTGATTTGTATTCATAAAGATTATTTTCAGCCACTGAACACCTCATATTTCAACAACAACACGGTTTCTATCCTGGAAGATTTACCTGCATAAAACTTCTTATTTTCGCAGATCATTTGCAGTTCGTTAAATAACCGACAACAGGTAGACGTTGTACATACTGTCCTCTCGAAAACATTCGACAAATTAAATCATCCCGTTCTCTGAAATAAACTAGGCGGTATTGGTTGTCATGTGACGTTGATTAGATTCATTTATTTATACTTAAGTAATAGGTGTCTTTATGTCGAGCATAAAGGATATCAATCTTATCAATACACTGCAACCAATAGTGCTCCTCAAGGGAGTAATTTAGGTCAATATTTACCAATGACTTATTTTCCATATTTATCAATGTCTTAAGAGCTGCTGGGCTCCACTGCAACAAGCTTTTGTATGCTAGCGATCTAAAAATATACCATGTAATTATCACATTAAACGATTGTTTGTGCCTTCAAAGAGGACTATCACATCTTTCAGAACGGTGTGATGTTAATATACTATCAATTAACGTCACAAAATGTAAAGTAGTGACTTTCACTAAAAAAAAAAACGTGAACAACCAATGAGAAAGTGTATTAGTATTACTTTAAGACATAAATAACTATATGTTAGTAATTAGATGAGTTAGTCAATTTCCAAAGTACCTAGTGATGATATGACCAAATACCTTAAGACAAGGGCAGATACGTACATATTTCTAGCATTAGGTAAAGCTGTCTTAAGTATCCCATTTTCGTAGTGTATCCATAGTCTAATCTCACATCCACAGTCACGATAAATTAAGTGGGGGTAATATATTAAGATCTTATATAATTCCGTTTGTTGAAGGGAATATTACACCTACTGTTTCGTCTCATTTGGGTTTGTCTATTTCGTATACCTGTTAGATGAAATCTGTAATTAATCCAAGTGCACCGTTTAATGAACATTTGAAAATAACTTAAAACAGCCGAACGAGGAGTAGTAATCTAGGTCGTTAGTTTGTGGATGCACTACGAATAGAGGGTACTGAGGACAGCTTTACCTAATGCTAGAAAGACGTATAAGCTATCTGGATGCTCATATCGTCAATAAGTGCTTTGGAAATTGACTAACTCATCTAATTGTGAACAATTAAATTTTGCGTATAATTTAGGGGAAAATGTGATCAAAACAATATCTGAGCATAAAGACCTGAGTATTGAAATGGACAAAGTATCAGTTAAACCACAATCCAAAAACTATCAGTTAAACCACAATTATAAAAAATACATAAACCAAGTCGAGTCTATACAAAGGAGATTTCTTAGATTTCATGCATTCAATGTGAGTAACCAATATCCACCAAGGGAGATTGAAAATAATACAATTCAATATGCTTATTTTAAATAATCGGAGGATATATAACACTAGCATCTTTGGCTTTAAGTTAATTAATCGTTTAATCAATTCATCCGATATGTTAAAATTATTATAATTCAATAAATAGGACTAGACATCCCTTACTTTTTACCCTTTACATTGCATGCTGTGATGTAATGAAATATTCGCCTGTGAATAGAATTAGCAATATGTGTAATAATATATTGTCATATATTAATTTTTTTGGCATATCATTACCCAATTTTAAGTTACTATTATATATATATATATGGACATGTAATATATTATGGACTGTTTGTATCTGAATAAGGGTTGTTTAATATTTTCAATTAGTCTAATTCTAAAATATATTGTTTAAACATTACTTAAATTTGCTTATTTCTCTAATGTGTATCCATTTACTAATTCAATGTGTATTATTTTCTTTCAATTGTGTATATGTATATATTTATATGCACAAAAATATGAAAAATATAATTTTAAGTATATTTAATTTATGCAATATTATTATAGATAGATTTTTTGGGATTGATTAATTTTGTTCCAATAATACATAATTTAAAATAATATACATATATACATTTTCAGTTTGCGATTAACTGTTTGTCCGTTGTTTTACATTAATAAATTTAGTCTACTTTCTATAAAAAGTCATTTTTAAGGATTTTTATTCCATTTATAATGTTTAATTTTTTACTTTATTTTATACATGATAATTATAATTTTAATAAATAATAATATCAATAAAATGTTTTTTACAAAATTTCTGCAGTTATTCAAAGAATTTTATAGTACAATATTTATTTTACGTCAATATTTTCCTTTCTAATTTGCGTCATATTAATTTTAAATATATTTCAATTTACAACTATGTAAAATTAAAAAAAAATGCACTCTAGTTCTACATTGTTCTAGGCTTGTTTTATTTATAGACTTTGTGATTAATCAATTTCATTTATTTGACATAGTTTCTAGTGTTTTACTAACAAAAAGCTTTCAAATTTGTGTTGAAGAAGTTTTTTAGAAAGAAAATGAGCATTGCTCTTAGCATGTAATTGTTTGATAAGATTCATAAAATAAACATAGGCATTGAATAAAATTAATCAAGAACGACACTGATTTTTTACGCATTTATATTTTAAACTAGATGATAACCCGTCGTAAAACGACAATCCATTACAGGTCATATTTTATTTACCCAAATGAGTTGGGTTAT
>WYDF02000352.1:0-27570 GCA_009867245.2 Adranes taylori
AGTCAGTTTGATAATGGACCCACGTCCGAAACTCGAGTCACAAAGTAAGTGATATATAATAGTGCTTACGACGTTTTAATATAGGAATAATATGAACATATAATACATTTCAGATAAAATAAATAATATCATGACAAAATGGTACATGAAAATATATAAATAATGTGTTTGTGAATATCTGGGAGGATAGGACACACCTGATGCAGATCCCGTACTCTAGATATCCTCGGTATATTAACACTTCGTATCATGTCTATAAAAAAAAAGCAATTCTGTTAACATCAGTCAATAGACACGCTACCTGTAGCTACCTAACCCACCGTAGCACACACGGAGATTTATTATTGCAAGCACTACGAGAGAGCGACATGCTGCGAACGGCAACGAGCGAAAGAGAAATGAATAGTGACATTTACCAACAACGCAAACTTATTAATATAAAATAAGTTAAGAAAACAGAAAATAGAAACATACATTAAGGTAGCTGCCACTGCAATAGTCATAGGGAATTGTCACTTGTGCGGTTAGAATGAGAGTACTCGGCCTCAAAGGCAAGCGACCATAGATACTTCTCGCCCTTGATTTTGTTTTGGGTTTGTAATCTCCCACTAAAATTTAATTTTATTTAAATAAATTTTAATAAACAAAGTTTATCTTTAAAAAAGAGTTAGATAGTATTGTAAATTTCGTACTAATGTAATAAAAGTCTCTATGTGTTACTAAAAACATCAGAAACTAAAAACAAAAATCTAAAAATAAAAAACAAAAATTACTAAAAATTCAACAAATTAATATAAATCGACTATCTAATTTTGAAAAACTCCAGAAGAATGTGCAAGTATTTTGAGAAAGTTGGACAAAGGATTATTTGTTATCTTTGCAACATCGTAAAAAAATGGAAGTCTGCGTCTACTCCCCTTGAAATTAGTACACTAGTTCTCATTGGTGAAGGCAATAAAGCGGTGCTTAATTGGAATCTTGGTAGAATAAATAAAATCTTTTCCGGTGCTGACAAAGTTTTACGAGTTGCCGATGTTCTGACAAGAATTGGAGTTTAATCAAACGTGCTTTTGCCAAATTATATCCTCTACCGCTAGAGTATTAATCCAAGTCGTAGGAGAAGATGTATTATGAATATTTATTTTCGTATTATGCTCACATATCCTTTTATTAGTTTTGGTTGAAAGTTGAGAGCTTTATGTAGATTCATTTGCCTTCGTATAAATTCAATGCGACCATCCCTTCGTATACCTATGGACTTGTCCACATGTTATGCAGCGTTTCGTAAGAAACGGAAGAAAGTCAAAAGGAGTCGTCTTCTATCTAGAGTGAAGAAAGATACCTGCGTGCGACAAGAATCTAGATGGTTTAATTATTGAATATTTGATGTTTCGTGGTTAAACCTTCACGTCTGGCATCATTTAATAGAGTAAATTATGAAATTTATATTTCTTATTAGTTGTGTCTCGAAAAAATGTTTATCCCGTCCTGGACTTGAACCCGGACCTCTCGATTGCTCTTACAATTGAGCTAACAGGTACATCGAAGACACAAATAACTTTTAATATGTATTTGTTTTCCGTATCTATTAAGATAGGCAACTTATATATCAGGATTTGCTACGGTCGATCAATTAATTCGTCATCGGGTAGGTGGAGCCTCGTGGATGTTTTTTTAATAGATACGGAAAACAAATACATATTAAAAATTATTTGTGTATTCGAATAAATGCCCGTTAGCTCAATTGGGCAAGCATTCGACCGGCAATCGAGAGGCCCGGGTTCGAGTCTCGGACGTGGAAAACATTTTTTCGAGACAGCGTGGACATTTCACCACGGAACATCAAATATTCAATTACTGAAAAACAGAAAGCCAGCAAAACAGAAAAGAAGTTAATAAGAAGAAACATCCAAGAGGCTCCATCAACCGAATGAATCGATCGACGGTAGCTTACAGGTGGCCAAAACAAATCCTGATTTATAAGTTGCCTAGCAAATAGCAAATACATATTAAAAATTATTTGTGTCTTCGAATAAGTGTCCTTTGGGTCGATTGGACGAGCAATCGACCGGTTTAATTTTTATTTCTAATGTTTATAATTTTGTTCTTAATGTTATTTTTATCTTCAATATAATGTTAAAAACTATAAGTGAAAGCTATTAATCAAGAAACACAGCCATATAGTTCGAAAAATAACTTTATTATATTTGAAATTAAATTTTAACAATATATAATTATAAAAATATAAATAGGTTATAATTTGACATATTCAACTACCTAACTAAAATATAAACAATATAATTGTGAACAAAAAAATAATTAACAATTTTTCATATAGCTTATATAGGATTGGCAAATTTTTGTATAAAAGCACTAATAATTCAGATACGGATTTCTTATTGTATATAAGTTTCCTTATTCAAATAAATATTAGTAGACTTTAATTAGAATCATGACTACTGATTTAAGTAAATCTTAGTCGGCTAACATCAATTATGACTTACATTCATCGATAAAGTTTTAGTCATGAAAACTGATTGAACCAAATTTCAAGCATGACGAAAGGTTTTGATATTTGAATCGAAAAGAAATTGGGAATGTAGACCAATGTTAGTTAATTAAAATGTTTGTCGACGGGTCCGCTACACCAATTTTCATATACTGAAAGTAAAGAGTTTTGTTATACACGAGATAAATCAAAGGCTGGTCAATTCAATGTTGCTTTATGTACTGTGTAGCTGATCCAAGTAATTTAACTGTATAGCTGACTTCAGGTTAATCCGCATGGACATAGAAGTCTCTCACAAGAATAAATAAAATGCTATAATGCGATGGAGGCTAATATAACGTTGTGGATATGGTAAAATTATAATGATGGGTCGTGTAGTGATGAGTCCGTCATTTATGAGGTACCCCATTTGAGGCCTCACGGTCATGAAATGAGGGAGTACCTCTTTTTTCAAATACGAAGCGAATCATTATTTGAGTTTCTCCTCTTTTTTTCAAAAGAGGAATTCCTCTTTATTTCAAAAGAGGAATTCAATTTTTTTTTTCATTTTAAAAGAGTTCTTCCTTTTTTTTTACAAAAAAAGATTTCTCTTTTATTCGGAAGAAGAATTCCTCTTTATCTTTTCAAAAGAGGAGTTCCTCTATTTTTCAACCAAAGAGTTTCTCCTTCTCATTTCAACAAAAGAGGAGTTCCTCTTTTCTTTTGTAAATAAGAGTACCTGTTTTGTTTCAAACGAGAAACGTTAACTCGTTGATGATAATATTTGTGTACAACGTAACGAGCTCGTCTCATGTACACGTCTCAAGTTAGTTGCAGCGCTGTCCATAAGGAGAAGAGGACTTGCTCTGTATGCTGCATCTGCTTACAGCTGTCAGGCTCCTGATGGCTTCCTCATATATGGGGTATTTCATTTGAGACCTCATTATGATGAAATACGAAGAGATTCAGTATTTGTGAGAAATTACTCAATTTTTAAATATGAAGACTTTCTTTATGCTATGTGACGTGTTACTTTTTTAGCAATTTTTTAACAATTTTGACAATTTTTAAATCATGTCTGTGGGTGTGTTTCTATGAACATGATAACGTCTAAACGGTTTGAACCATTCCAATCAAATTTGTCATACGAATTGAGGCCTATCTGATGACGAACCGTATATATTTAAGAACAAAATCAACTCAGCAGAAGTGACGTCACCATCGAAAGTAAAACTACAACCGATTTGCAACTTGCACAGTTTCAATCACTTTAGATTACCGAAAGTTCCCTTTAGGCGGATTCAAAAGTTCAACAAATCGTGCGAAAATGCTTTAGGACTATGTTATTTTCTTTTAGTGCATTTTTTGTGGAAGTGACAATGCATTGTCATCAAAAGTCTAACCAATTAAGCTGTTTTATATGTTTTTAGAATCACTAAATTAGACTGTATGCAAAGTTTTTTTTTGTGATTCCTCATCGGAATTTTGTGCAAATTTGAGAAAAAAAAGGAACTCCTTTTTGGAAAAAAGGGGAGGAACACCTCATAAATAATGATTCGCTTCATAAATGAAAAAAGACTTATTGTAAATGAAGAACCCATCACTACTTTTAATATAATAAATCAGCTCAAGAGTTCCTCTTTTGAAAATACGAGGAACTCTTCTTTTGAAAAAAAAAGAGGACTCCTCTTTTGTAAACAAGAGGAACTCCTCTTTTGAAAACAAAAAAGAGGAACTCCGCATTTGAAACAAAAAGAGGAACTCTTCATAATTGAAAAAAGAGTAAGTCTTTCATTTCATATTAATAAGGCCTCAAATGACTCATCACTATCCTCCTCACCTCATATGAATTACCTCTTTTGAGGTAATTCGAGGCGTTACCCATTAGTACAAATGCGATATGTTACAGTGCGGGCGGTACTATCGGGCACAACGGACTAAGGACTAACAAACAACACTAGACGATCCTGGGTGGTAGCCACGCTGAGAGCGAACGAATGCCACGAACACTTACGACAATAGTAGAATGCGTACTGATATGTACAGGTGTTTGCTATGGAAATTTCCCAGGGCACCTTACAAGGTAGCAACAGGGCACCCTGTGCGGCCGCTGATAGCTTAGGCTTAGGCCCCAGAGCGTATGTTGTGGCAAACGTCAAGTTGTGGCAAACGTCAAGGTATAAAGTCAAGTAGTTGAATTATACCTCACAAAAAGTCCTGCTTAGAACTCTAGTTGATCAGTTTTATGGCTAAAGAGGCTAATGACGTTGCTAATGAGCACAATGGAAAACACCCATATGAATAACGCGCGGGATTGACTAAAACAATGAGCGCGATTATTTGTTCAAAACTTTTCGCCGTTTCGTATGTCTGTCTAAGCATGTTTAAAGTTGATAGATAAAGATTGATGGCTTAACTTGCCAAGTGGGAGTAGGCTTAAAAAGAGAGAGTAGAATAGTCCTGCTAACGGAATGGAAGAGGGAAAACTGGTACAAATTTGATAAAGTAGTAGATCCATGGGACGAAGACCACCTGAACGACCGCCCAAGAGATGGAGAAAAAGCTGGGTATCTTCGCCCATCCAAAATACGTAATAGGCTAGACAAACAGCAGAAATCCTAGTCGCTCGTAAAAGATGAAGAAGAATTAATTTTGTACACTATATTAATTGTACTAGATTTACTTATGACTAAACTCATTGAAAAATATAAGGGAAATGCCTTTTTTTGATAGTTTCATCTTTTATAAATCTTCATTCAATAAGAAGGTAATCACAGATACTAACAGAATTTGACATGATTTGATGTCAACAACAATCATTGTGTCTACACATGTTTAGGCTTTCATTTGACACCATGAACCAAAATTGTTCGTTAGTTCCTAGTTTGGTTCTAAATTCTTGGGTCACAGATGGTAAGTGTTAGTTTAAGTGATTACATGAAGCCAGCATTATTAGTGATCAATCAAAAAATTATACCATATATAAATCAAAACGTCTGATTCTACCCTTTTACCAATTCACATTCTCTCCAACCATTCACTCCCAAAATCATTCATAACCAACTAATTAATTACCGATGATCTATCCCCATGCCCTCTACATGTAAAGTTATCTTCCCAATTCCCATTCGATCACCCATTTCTCACTATCAGTGTATATACATCAATGCACTCCAAAAATCTCTTTCCCTCACCATTTGTCATTTTATCCTTGGACTTTCTCTCCACATAAACCACCTCACATCCTATATACCTTCCTTCATTTTCTCCGATTCTTACATTCCAATTGCTAAAACCTCCAATTTCTCCCCTGTCGCACTTACAATTTCACCCATACTTCTCTTGAAACAGCTCTAATCTCTATTCACATATACTGTCATCACCAACAACGTTCTATCCTCCATACAAATGTACCTTCTATAAGCCTCTTCCCATTCATAATTTTCTATGCTACATTCTTTTATTCCAGTTCTTACACCAGTTACTAGCTCTTCCCATTCTACTCGTTCTTTGCGCTCCCTGCATCCTCCGCACGAAACCGCATTGCAACTTTCTTTCAACCTCTTTCCACCCTTCCTCTTTCAACCACGCCTCAATCTCACCCGTAGCTTGCTCCTCAATCCAGCAACATTCGAACACAAAATCTTCAAGTTCCCCGATATCTTCGCTTTACCCTTCCTTCCATACTTCCCTTCTTGCATACCCTTATTCCTCTCGATCTCCTTACCCTCATTTCCTCATTATACTTCCCTTATAACTTCCTTGCTCCCCCACACTCAACCTTCCATTACTCCGCTCCCCTCCAGTCCTGTTTCGCATCCTACTTACTTCTTTCTAAATCTCCCACTTATTTCCCGCTCCCTTCCCTATTCTGACTACCTCCTTCTCTAGTACCATCCTCCATATTCCTTACGTTTATTTCCCACACTAACACCTCCCTCTTTCCATACCATTTCCATAAATGTCCCCGATCCGAACTTTAGCATAGCCCAGCCTAACCCACTCTGAACCCTTCTTTTTTTCCATTTCACTATTCTTTATTCTTTTTCCTTTTTTGTGTTTCTCTTTCTTTGCCTAAGAACGTTATCAGTAGTCATTACTAAAAAATATTAAAATGTGTCAGTGACAGTAATCGAAACAAATATCAAACACTATGGAGACTGAAGCTAAAGGAAATCTTTTAAAAATTGTTTTAATGTCAACATGAAACAAAAATTCTCCTGAGAGTCTAAAAAAGTATTCAAATGAGACCTAATAGTTGATATTTTATAGGCAAAATTACTACGACTTTTTACTAAATTAATAGAAATTATTATAAACGAAATTAAATTAAATATCCTAAAATATTTCTGCAATATATGATAAATGTTTTCACAGCATATATTTAAACTAATGAAATGACTTCATTAAATTCAAAACAAATTCCCTTTTATAATTACGATGTCGCGAAAGCATATGACTTTTCAAATGTGCTTTTTGATAGCCTTTATAGGTGCAATTATCGAAAGGACATAAAAAGCGTGGCTGTTTTCCGCAATAGTTTGCCATATGCGTATTCAAAGATGATCGCTTATTATAGATTTTTCCACATTTTCTACATGGATATGTAAACGATGCATTAAATAGGCCTGAAAAATAATTATTAATTCAAATGTTATATTGTAAATGTCATACCTCCATCTCCTTGTGACGTAAGCAGATTTTATACAAAATGGGCCTACACCAAATTTCATACAGATCCTACAAAAGTACGATTAAGAAAGTTAGTTTAGTGAAAATTTACTAAGCATTGCGGATAGAAGTTTATAAATATACATTAATTATTGTAAATAATTTTTTGAACACCTATGGATGCTATAATAAAATATATGACATCATAAACTACCTATTCCATAATGTACGCACTACTATTATTCAAGCAGGTCACTTGCTATCAATAACTAAACCATCATGACGCATATCCATCGAAATATTAGGATTGTCTTAAAATATATTAATTAATAGCTTTAAAAGCTCCTTTGACTTTTAACGGCACTAGTAGCTTTAAAAGCTTCTTTAACCGTTATGTAGGCGAACCAATTTTCGTAAGTAGTCAGTTTATTTTTGAGAGAAGAAAAGTATGACAGATTGAACCTTTCATACATACAATTAATCTCTAAAACTTTCAGATGCATATGCGAACACGTAGTGCGAGAGGAATATGACATCCTGCGAATAAAAAATGAAACGGTAGTTGTATGAAGCAGTGAGCAGGGGCTCGAAACATCGTTATGATTGCATCTGTAAACATTCAGATATAGAAAAGTTTATGTAATTCTAAATTGTTCATACAAATGCTATTATTATTTATATTCACCTTTAGTATAATATTACATTGAAGATGTATTCATATATCGAAACGTCGTTGATACTGAAATTGTTACTATTCATATATAGGAATATTAATGTAAGTCAAATAAAAATAATTAAATGCGAGCTAAAAGTACTTATAAAAAATTACAAGTACTATAGCTTCTCAAAGTACACAGTTAGCTGAAATTCAAATCACATAGTGATTAGTGCCAAGAGTTGTTACCTGATACGCTATTAATAAATAATATTTGCAAGTTGAAATCAATACTAACATTTTACGAAGTACTTCGTTTCGACATCACTGTGTGCTCGACAGTAGTGTCTGGCACGATTTCAATTATGTCGCTGTTGACGAAAAGACTTGTTATATAATAATTGCCGAAGGCAATCATTTCGACTTTTCTATCCTTTACTTATAAAAGTATGCGTTTTTTGCAATGTACCGGTCACAGTGTGTTAGCGAACGATTAAACTTAGCAATTTTGTTTGGCAAGTTGACTAAACAGTCAAAACAGTCAATACTAATAAATTGTAACTTTACCAGTTGTGTACTTACATAAATTAAAATAATTAAATGAGAGGTAAAAAAATTAGAGCTATAAAAATTGAAATCTAGTAATGTTTTATCGAGTAAGTACTATTAGCTCTCATTTAATTATTTTAATTTATATAAGTACACTGGTAAAACTTATAATTTACTAGTCTTGATTGTTTAGTCAACTTACCAAATAAAACTGGTAAGCTGAACCTCTTGCTAACACAGTATGAACGGTACATTGCTAAGTTTAATCGTTCGCTAACACACTGTGACCGGTACATTGCAAAAAACGCATACTTTTATAAGTAAAGGATAGAAAAGTCGAAATGATTGCCTTCGGCAATTATTATATAACATGTCTTTTCGGCAACAGCGACATAATTGAAATCGTGCCAGACACTACTGATGAGCACACAGTGATGGCGAAACGAAGCTCTTCGTGTAGTATCAGTATTGATTTCAACTTACAATATTATTTCTTAATAGCATTACAAGTCACAACTTTTTGGTCTAATATCTATGTGATTTGAATTTCATTTTGAGAATAAGCTACAATACTTGTAATTTTTTTATGACTACTACTAGCTCTCATATAATTATATTAATTTATATAAGTACAAAATTCGTAAAACTTATAATTTATTAGTCTTGACTGTTTAGTTAACTTACCAAACAAAACTGGTAAGCTGAATCTCTTGTTAACACAATATGAACGGTACATTGCAAAAAACGCATACTTTCATAAGAAAATGATAGCAAAGTCGAAATGATTGCCTTCGACAATCATTATATAACATGTCTTTTCGTCAATTACGACATAATTGAAATCGTGCCAGATATTATGATGAGCACACAGTGATGGCGAAACGAAGCTCTTCGTATAGTGTTAGTATTGATTTCAACTCACAATATATTTATTAATAGCATATAGTCACAACTTTTGGGTCTAATCTCTATGTGATTTGAATTTCAGCTGTGTACTTTCAGAATAAGCTATAGTACTCGTATTTTTTTATGAGCACTATTAGCTCTCATTTAATAATTGTAATTTATATAACTACAGAATTGGTAAAACATAGAATTTATTCGTCTTGACTGTTTAGTCAACTTACCAAACAAAACTGCTAAGTTGAATCTCTTGCTAACACATTATGAACGGTACATTGAAAAGCGCATACTTTCATAAGAAAAGGATAGCAAAGTCGAAATGATTGCCTTCGGCAATCATTATATAACATGTCTTTTCGTCAACAGCGACATAATTGAAATCGTGCCAGACACTACTGAAGAGCACAGAGTGATGGCGAAACGAAGCGCTTCGTATAGTGTTAGTATTGATTTCAACTTACAATATTATTTACTAATAGCATATCAAGTCACAACAGTAGAAATTTTTTGTACTATTAACTCTCAATTAATTATTTTAATTTATATACGTACACAACTGGTAAAAATTTTAATTTATTAATCTTGACTGTTTAGTCAAGTTAGCAAACAAAACTGCTAAGTTGAATCCCTCGCTAACCCATTATGAACAGTACAATGCATAAAATGCATACTTTTATAAGAAAAGGAGAGGAAAGTCGAGTAATTCGCGCCAAAATTATTTTGTATTAATATTTCGCAGAAGATAGCTGGTATACTTTTTTATAATGCGATATTTTGAGAGCACAACTCGGTTAAAAATGATTCTAAACAAAGCAGGCAAGTGATGCTACAGATATGCGGTTAATTTAAATTTGAGAGGCATGACATAGAAATAATTCGCGCCAAGATTACATTGCATTGTAAATTTCGCGAAATTTAGTTCGCAAAACAAAATATTTAATCAAAGATTAGTCGAAGATTGTGTTGATAAATTGGGTTCCTAAGTTGATGCAATGAATTTCTTATGGAATTTTTGTCATCGAATCGCCAGAGCAAAACTACTTTTTAATATTAATAATAAGTCAGTTGTTCGAGTCGTATTAACGTTAATATAGATCTACACTAATCCAAAACCCTTTTCGATACGTGAGAATCAAAGGTAAATAAGCTATTGAGAATAAGTCAGTAATGTTCAACAGATTCAAATAATAATATAAGTTAATTTTTCAGACTGTAAATAGTCAAACAGAACAAAATCAAACAGATATTAAATATTACATAAATAAAGTTCTATATAATTAATAGATTTCTTTTGGTAAAATAGAACAATGTATTAATTATTTTCCGTCGAGGAAGATAAACGAAACTAATAAGATATGTTTTTATGTGAAATTACAAAAGCAGTGAGTGAAGTTTGTCACCAATCAGAAGCAATCTTCCTCAACCATCGAAAATAAATCTTCGAAAACAGGTAATGGTAGAATTTTATACAAATATTGTAACAGGAACCACACTGTAGTACTATAAGCACAGGCCAAAAAACTATTCGCTCACTGAGCTGTCCAAATTTCAAAAAATCTTCCACACGGCTTACCACATTATAACATAAGCGAAATTCCAGAAAAAGGTAAAATTTGCATCAGAGTTACAACCAATTTAAATGTTCAGACGTGCTGATGTCCAGGCGATGCTTTAACCAATAGAGATTTCGCCTCTGCAAAAGCATATATGCACTTGACCACTCGAAGAGTATATGTACGCTCGAAAAGAATAAAAAGCTAATAAAATATATAATATTAAACTAGTCCACGTGCTAAAAAATCTCACAGTCACACACATGTTTCTTAAATCATGATCATAAATCATTAAAGCGCAAGCTTGCAATGTACAGTTCACTTTGCTTCTTATTGTTTATTGTGTATTTTAAACAAATAAGATATGCTAGTAAACAAAAAATTTTTATTTAGCTTGACAAGACCACCGACTTGGCAATGGCTTTATATACTAGAAGTTTAAATTTTTTAGAGATAAGGCAAGACTTAAGTAGCTTCTGGAAGCTAATGAAGCACTGGTTCCCGGCCCCTACACTTGCTTTTGCATCGACCTTTTGGTAACCATTGAATTTGTCAGTGTTCCGCCATCTGACTGAGTTCCTAGCGTTTATCAAATATTTTGGCTTCTCCTTCTTTGACGTTTAGTCCCATTTTCTTCGCTTCGTTCTCAAGGGTTTGTACTCTGGGATGTTCTATTAAATATTCCCCTTGGTAAATGGTAACTTCCTCAGGACGGATTCCAAGGTGATGTTTGACAGGGTACCTGATAATGAGTCCGCTTGTTTAAGAGCATTGTAGATATCAAATTGCTCGGAAAGGTCTACTCTACTCTTCGTGTAGAGCAACGTTATTCGTATAAGCTGTCTCAGATTTAGTGATGTACCAAGTTTCTACATCGCACGGTATACCTGCTGGTGGGGCACACTGTCGTAGGCGACTTTAAAATCGACATACATCTGATACGACGACATAGATAGAAGCTTCTGTGTAAGCCTTGAATGTCCCGTTGAGTACTTTAGCGAAGATCTTGTACCCTACCTTGAGTAACGATATCCCTCTATAGTTTATGCAAAGCGTCTTATCGCACCTTAAACAGGAGTCTGTACTTTAGACTGTAGTACTATTTGCGTTGTTGCCGCAATGTTAAATTTGTTGGTACTTTACCTTTTTTTATTTAGGATGTCATAATAAGAGACAACAATTACTAGCGTTTTGTAATTGTAATTATAAAAAAAATATTAGCTCTAATTGCAATTACATTCTAGCTTGTGAAAGAATCTAAATACGGGTTAAATTTTGAATCATAACACATCCTGTATATTTTTACATCGTTCTCAATTTTCTTTACTTTAACGCGAAGTCAACATGAAGTATTCTATTTCAAAAGTTCCATAAATAGATCTGCATGATTAAAATATACAATTATAAATTCAGCAAAATGTTCAGTAATTACGTTAAGAAAGTGTAATGAAATATAAAGTCTATTGTAATCAAAATTTGATGAAATGAGTTCCATTGCATATTGAAAATAAGTAGGACCAGACGAAATATACAATGAAATGGTAAAATACGCTAATGACACTCTCCTTACGCACATCAATAATCTTTTTGTAAAAATTCTGCAAGAGGGGACAATCCCTGATGACTGGAAATACATAGCGATACCTATCCACAAAAATGGAGACAAAAATTTGCTTGACAATTATCGCAGTATCATTCTCTTGAACACAACCGTAAAACTATTAACATTAGTAATCAATAAAAAATTCCGAGATATCTTTGTAAATGCAGTAGGAAGAAGACCATGTGAGCCACTGCCCAACAGTTTGGGAGGAAGCTGGATATCCTGGTCCATCAAAAACACATAGTAGACCAGACAAACAGGAAAAATTCTAGTCGCTCGTAGAAAACGAACAGGAAGACTCCCATTATAACATACTCCTATATAAAGCAACATTGTCACATTTGGTTTTTAAAATACTTTTGGATGTATCTCAACAATGAGTCAAAATATAAGATTGAAACTAATTTCTTGAATAGTACGTTTAAACTACTTTTTGCTTAAATGAAAATTTAACATATGCTAGGGCTGTTCTTAAATCAAGTTATTATTATTGGATAAAACGACAACGCAAGTCGGCCAACAATTCGATACAATAACAGATAGATTAAATAAAACAAAAATTTCACTTGTGAAAATTATTTTAAATTATAGCTTATAAGAGAATTTTTATTCCTAGGATCTATTAGTAGTTGCTTCGATGAATTGCTGGTTCCCCATGTTTAAGGCGCAGATGAACTTTCAAATCATAATTACGTCTAGCCTTGTACGCGCAGATATGACACGAGAACATTGGAGATGTATCACATTCATATCTCAGATGACTGGTCAAATGGTGTTTGTTCTTGTAATTTTTTGAACATTTAGGACACATGTAGCGTTCAAGTATTTCACCAGATTGCATTTTAATTAATACGAAATTATCTAAAAAATAAAATAAATTTATGAAACAATTGTATTTATGAAACTATTCAAATTTAAAATAGCTATAAGTTTAAATAATTTAAATATATATGTCATACAATCGCAGTGGTAACAGTTTCATCGTTTACTCGAAAGTGAGAACCCAAATATTGCTGTCATTTTCAAGAAAATATATTGCTTCGATTTTTTTCTCTGCGCGGTGCAACTATATCTGTTGAAACATGTTGAAACGCTTGCAAAAGCGTACGAAATATTGAAAAACTTTGGTGCAAAGGATTAGCACACAGTGTAGAGCAGTGATGGCGAATCTATGAACCGCTGGTCACCGACTGACCCACGCCATGGTTTTAAATGACCCGAAAGAGATTTTAATTTTACGCAAAATATCTACAATTGATGATAAAAATTTTGCAACATACATTTCTTAGAAAATCGAGTTTAATATTAAAACCCCTTAAATTTATTTAATACTAAAACACAATTTATTCTAATATTAATATTTAGTCGATATTATTCAATAGTCGTAGCACAACGTGATACAACTAAATGATACGCCTATGCTAACAGATTTTAAAACAACTAATGAAATAAAATTTGGCTTAAGTTAATGTCAGAGGACTCAATTATCTACCTGATTTTTAAAACTTGTATCTAATGATCTTATGTATGATGTATTTGATGACTTGTATCTACAGATCATAAAACTTGTATCAATGTCATTACAAAATATGAGCTTCAGGGAATCCCCCAACGCTCGGCATGTTATATCTGTTCTACTGTAATTGTCTACGTAACGTATTCTTGTGTATAGAGAGAATAGCGAATGCTTCATTGCGCTTCATTTTGAATACGCGGGTGCAACAATCTATGTTAGGTTAACTTTATCTCCAATTCATTGTTGTTGTCCTCCGAGGATTTGACATAAATTTATTTATGGTCATTTCATTTGTGTACTATTGTGTGCTTTCAACTGATAGCAAGTAATTTCTTTTCTATTTAAAACTGAATATTTTATTATAATAAATATTAATTTGATTTAGGTATTAATCATGTCAGCGCCAGTAGTAAATTAAAATAGCAAAATCTGAAACGGATTCTAAAACTATATCGCTCCTGACAAAGAATCAAGAATCGCCTCTATGTCTGCTAAAGGAAATTTATCATCCTCTAACTGCCTATTTAATAACCTACAATCCAAAATGACTCTACAAGCTTTACCGTTTCTTAAATCCGCTTTTTTTGGAACCAAAAGTAATAGCGAAGATCACGCCGAACGCGCCTCTACAGTAATACCTTGCTTAAGCATTTTAGAAACTTGCTCATGAACCTCAGCTTTTTGAGGGTGTGGTATGCCATAAGGCTTAACATACACAGCCTTGGCATTCTCTTTCAATTTTATATCCTGCGTTAAAATATTAGTAGTCGATAACTTATCCCCTGCTAGAGAAAAAAAAAACACATTAGCAAATTTTGCACAAATCCTTTGTACTGAGTTAATCTCTTCCTCGTTCATACCTCCTAACACTTGATCCACCCTATATATAGATATATCTACATCTTCAAACTTTATAATATCAAATTTTCTTGCTTCTTCAAGCCTCGGCGTATAATTACGTAACTTGATTTCATGCTCATTGGTATTTAGTATTTTTGCCGGTACTAGATTATTCTGCGGACTCATCAATGCCCCTGCAATATATACATCTTCTCCTAACTGACCTGGCAATATCACACAATCTTCCGAAAAGTTTACAAACACTCTACACATTTTCTCACATCTGGCTGGCATAGTAATATATTCCTCATGTTGGGATGTTAATGACACTACAATATATTTCCCTTTATATTTAAATGCTAACGTAAAATTTTTGTAATCTATTACTGCATTCTAATTGCTTAAAAAATCTACCTAAAATAATATCGACGTTATGGCTAATTTTTTCCACAATACTATACATATGACATAGGAAATTTCCTGCAATTTCTAATTGTAATATAGTAGTTCCGAGAGAACATTGCTGTCCACTAAGACCTTGAATGTTACATTTTTCCGACTTGTTTATGTATGCTACATTTTTTCTACTACGCATTTTTTACTATTGTAATACTAGAACCAGTGTCAATGATGACATTTAAAAGCAGATAATAAGCTCATATCATTTATAATTTTGCTTCTAGCGCCGAAAATAAATCCTATTCGCTTGATTCTTGTTTATACTATTATTTTGCTGACTACCCTCATTACTGCCTGTCTTATATGTAAACTATTTTTATTATTAGCATTAAACTTACTAGTATTAAAATTCGACCGATTCTGATTGTTGTAATTTTTCATAAATCGCTTTTTATGCGTAACAAAGGTTTCGAGCACTTTGCGCGTGATCTGTATGCTATACTCATCACGTGCACATTGAATTGCATCCTTTAAAGTATTAAAATTTCTACCCCTAACAATTTTGTATGTGTTAGTGTCACCCTGGGCCTGTGCTAGTGACAGTTTTAGCATCAGTGATTCTACATGAGCCCCAAAATCATCGATAGACTTATGTTCCTGACTGGATTTATGCAATTTGAGAGCTAGTGACGCTGAACTCTCTTAGACTAAAACGACTTACGAATATCCCCAATTGCATCAAGATTGGATAAATATTCTTGTTGTAAACACAGTTTCGCACTTTGGGTAAGCTTAGTTTTTAGAATAAGTTTTGTTAACAAACCTATTCCATCTTCATTTAAGAATGAATCGTATAATTCCACAGAATCTATTAATTGTTTAATAGAGGATTCCGTGTTCCTCATCATAGGAATTAAGTTTGAAGCTGTTTTCAAGTCAAATTTTTCCCCATCTTAAAATTATTTTTTGTCGGAGGGCTACCAGTATTACCTAGACCTTCCAAAATTCCTAATCGATTTGCTAATATTTTATTTATTTGTTTGCACTCTTGCTTTCAATCTCCTCAACGTAAAACCTAACTTTTTTTACAATAGTTGAATCTATTGTACCCTTACTTAGCTCTGAATTAAAGTGACTTTTAACACTAGTAAAATCTTTTTCTACCTAAGCTCGTTTCCCTTCTACTAATTTCCTATCCGCTCTATTATCATACTTGTCCTTAATTAAATTCCTATAAAATACCCTTCATTCTTCATATACCTCTACACTTCTATCCATCCAGCTCATAGCCTACATTGAATTATTAAAATTTTATAGAATCTACTAAAAATTCTACAAAATTCGCCCATTACTTGAATTATTCAATACGTTAATAAATAAATAAAAACAAATTCATTCAATAAAAAAAATACAAAAATATACTACATAAAAACTTCTTATGATCATGTTTAATTAAAATTGTATTAAAATTGTACCCGATTCAATTATTTGTTATAATTTAATTAATTTTTTCTCACCAATTGACCTTCTGTAGCTGATGACTGGATGGTGGGGCTGAACTTCTCTGCACCTGTTCCCGACATCGAGCGATTTCTTCCCTTACCATTTTCTTCATCTGTTTTTGACATCGCTTAATTATATGCCCCGTAACGATAGCTGTGATTACCAAGAATGCTGTGATCCCAAGATCTCACCAATCTTTATATGCTTGGCTGGCGTATCTGTCGTAGTTACTCCGCTGACACCCGCTTGCGTTATTACAATCTCTTCTTCACTTTCGTTGGGCCCCATGAAGAATTTTTCAAAACAGAAAAAACTTTTGCTGACTTGCTATTTATAACTAATTTTTAAATTTTAAAAACTTTTTCCCGAGTTACTGAAAGCTTTGACAGGATCGCAATGAAGTAACATTCGGATTCATGCAGTTTGAGTAAAATAACAGAATAAAACGATTGAGTTTAATTTACATATTTACAATTCATTTTACTTTGAAATAATATTATACGATTATATTTACATGTTATCAATTAATAATCATTTAAATTGCATGAATAGGTAACGGTGACTAAATGTTGAATGAATCAATAATCTCTCTACAAGTTTTCTTAATAATATATATATATATATATATATATGTCATTTGTTTTAAAGTTTTAAGGTTGCACATCACTTAAGTTGTAAACATGTTAATGTTTAATTCGCGAAACGTGTCTAATATTCCACAATATATTTTAGTCAATAATTATCACCTTAGATTATGACTTATTAAAACAATTAGCATACGCGTGTGCTTATTTTCTCTTTCCCACCTTTCATCGTACACCTTGTTCTATTCCATACACACTCACTTCTTATTACTCGTTCTCATTTTCAACCCCCCTTGAATGACAACTCGCTCTTCGCTTTGCATACCTTTTTTTCGGTTCTTTCATACTCCATCTACACCCCTTTGGAAGCTTCTCCGTCACCTCATCCCACACACCTCCTTCTAACCATGTCCCTACCAACCCAATTACATCGAATTGCTTAATATACTCTATAAACCCTTCACCCAACAATTTTCCCCTTATCCCTGCCACATTCCAACTAATGCACTTAAACTTTTTCCGTTTTCCCTTATAACATTTATCTCTAGTTTTACTAGTATATCCTCTTCCTTGATCTTCTTCTCCATATTTCCGTCCCTTTTCACCTTCGTTGTAATAAATTCTTAACACTCTCTCATCTTTCTCCACACTTATCTTCCAAATCCTCCCGTTCCTATATCTGCTTCTCCGTTTTGTCCCTACTTTTCCGATCTGCCACCAACACCTCCTACTCCATATTTTTTAATCAAAGTTTCCCTCCCTTCATGTCATAACCATAATTCTTCTCCTACCAAAACTTTCTTACAACCAACTCTAACTTTCTCCTTTCCATTTTCCATTTCTTTTGCCATCTCCCTTATTTTTTGCTGCACTATACTCTCCTTTTTTGTTATATCGTCGTCTGTAAACACCCTGCATCCATCCCTTCAGCAAACTATTTCTCTGCATTATTTCTCTATTCTATACATTTCCTTTACATCCGTATTATAATTCATTTTTCCCCATACCTCCGCGTTTATCCTCTCCATATCATTTCCCCCGTCACTCCCTCCATTAATAATTATAATAAGCCTTTTTTCTACTCTCTGTCTTTCATGTTCTCCTTCCTCCAACACCTTAATTCTCTTCTGCAAAGCTGCCGTGTCTTGACACCATCTGTCTTTTTCCCCTTTCGTTTCATTTCTCCATTTCTCATTCTCTACCTTTATGTCTCTTATCTCAACCTAGATCTTCCTCAGTACCTTTAATATTTCCTATTCAAATAACGTCATTCCTTCCTGCTGCCCCTTCCAGTCATCATCACTATGTTCCATCTTTTTTCTCTTTAGTGAATCACCGACGTTCTTATATTGCTCTCCACTTAATTCTCTCCGATATATTTGTCCTACGCTATTTGATCTATGCGAGGATTTTTCCATCTATCTTCTTCACACTTATATGTACGATTAACGTATTCACGAAACAAAATAAGTTTCGAAATAATTGACGTATCTATTCAAATCAGCTTTACACTATAAATCAGGTTGACACAATTCAGCTTTAAACTATATTTATTTTCGAGGTTGCCACTTGTAGTAACATTCTGTATTTTATTTACGTTTTTAACGTGATAACTCCCATTATTGTTAAACAATTCGTTACGCGTTCACTCACATTTATGTATTATAATTGACTACCGATTTTGCCCTTTACGCTTGGCTTTTTCCTTCATTTCTTACACTCTATAACTGGCTCAGTATAACAATTATCCCTACTAAATTCCAAATTTTAGAATTCCAACTTTTAAATTTTACTGTTTTCTTTATTTACTGTTCCATGTGTGCAAACTTATTTTTTTGTCACATATGCCCGACCTATTGTTAAAATTAAATATAAAGTTAGTACAATTTTGACCCATGCTGTCAAACTTAAAAGTAAAATTATATAATATTGACCCGCACGGAAGAAAGTTTAGCCATCAATGGTCTAGACTCTAGACCATTGCCCTCTACCCTCTAGACTCTAGAGGGTAGTTTGATTCTATTTATATTACAACATAAAGTGTATTTAAGTAACTAAAATAAATTTTATTATACTTACGTAAATAAAGTTTATAATAATAGGTAGAAAACATAACATAAAAACACATTTAATAACCAAAGTATTAATTTTGTCATTTTATTAGCATTAAAATACAGCATACAGAATAGACTTAAATTTTCTACAACACATTAAAATCTCTATGTTTAAGTCGTACATGAACCATTAAATTGTATTTCCGTTTTGTTTTGTATCTACACAAATGGCATGGAAACATTGGACTTTTACCGCATGCATATTTCAAATGACTGGTCAAATTATATTTTTGCTTGTAATGTTTCTTGCATTTGGGACACATATATCGGCCCAATGTTTCACCAGTATCGGTTTTCATCAATATATAACAATCTACAGAAAAAGATATTATATTATTGTGATTTACTTGAGAAATATTTATAAGAAGTAAAATGTTACTTTCATCTAATTGCAAATTTTGAATTCCCCATATTATAATACTGGGTGGGCCATGAATTTCGCAACATGTAAACCTGACTTCCCGCGCAAACGCAAACAGTGCGGGCGCGGTGAGGTATCTTACCGCTAGTTCGTGTCAATATAATTTAGTTCTTCTTTAATAAAGAAATGGGTAAAGAAGTGCGAAGAGACGGGATCGACACTAAATGTGAGGCAAAGCGGCGGCCCACGGACTTCTCGGAGTGAAGAGAACACGCAGAACCTTTTCGAATCACTTCACCGGGATCCAGGTTTATCGACGCGAAAACGTTCGGCTGAATTAGGGATATCCCGCACATCTTTACGCCGTATTTTGAAATCAAATTTGAAATTACATCCATACAAGATCTAGATAGTGCAGGAACTAAAGCCTAATGATTTAAATTTACGCAAGTCGTATGCCGAAGGATTATTTCAGAAATTTTGCCAACATGCTGTTTACCGACGAAGCCCATTTCCACCTCAACGGGCAGTTTAACAAACAGAATTGCAGGTATTGACGCAGTGAAACTCCCACAGCTAAACATGCTTCATTCACCAAAGGTAACTGTATGGGCAGCAATTTCAGCTAAAGGGATTATTGGCCATTAATTCTTTGGATATTCTCATGGACGTACGGTCACTGTTAACTCTACTGAGTTTGTAAACGGGAGTTCCTAGTACCACAGCTGCTGGAATTTGCTGGATATAATCGGGACACGTGCTTTCAGCAAGATGTAGCCACTTGTCACACTTCTAATCAGTCCCTGTCGGTACTTAAAGAGATGTTTCCGGGAAAGTTGATTTCCAAGAGAGGCGACATCCTGTGTCGACCGGATTTGTTCGCACCGGATTTCTTCTTGTGGGGTTTTTTGAGGAATCGTGTCACCACAAATAAACCAAAGACACTAATTGAATTAAAAGCAAAAATTAGAGAAGAGATATCTGCCATCCCAATGTCTCTTTGTCGACAAGCCTTTCAAAATGTCCGTTTAGAAGAATGCCAAAGACGAGACGGTAGCCACTTAGATGATATTATTTTTTGAATAAATAATTTTTAAAATAAGTCAAATAGTTTCTTATTCTAGTTTTTTGAAATATTTACGAATTCATGGCCCTCCCGGTATTAATTCGGGGGTCATGCCTAGTCACGAAGCTGAAAAATAGGAAATATTTGGGATTTTTTTTGCATAAACTATAAGACATGTTTAAAATTTGATTAGTCTATGTAATACAATATATTTTTGTAAATATAACATAATGATTTAAATAATAACTATTAACGGCCATTCTCCTAAAGCCCGTATATAAAAACTTTGTATTGCGGTGACCACGTTGCTCTGATGTGGATCATATGCGATCAAAAATGCGAACAAAAAGAGATTTATTTAACATATTAAAATACATTGCGTCCATAAAGTAATGCAATTCATAAAGCGTCCAATTCATTATTAGCTAAATAAACATTACTATTAAAAATTCCCGAAACTACATATTTTAAATAACCCCATAAAAAGAAATCTAATGGGCTTAGATCAGGTGATCTAGCGGGCCATCCCACACATACCCTTCTTCATATCCACCACAATGTTAGATACGAATGTATCCTCAAGTTAAGTCATTATTTATTGGCCAATGGAGAACAATTTCAACAGTTTTTGTAAATTTTCTTTCGTTTGTTTTTGGTAGTGTGTCACAGTAATTGCATAACTACGTCGTTCAATTAAATTTATTTATTACGTTAATTCTTCATTTATTTTGTATATTTGCCGACCCTTTAACAATTTGAAGCAACGTGTGATACATTTTTGGAATCATCTCAGCAAGCCAAATCCGCAAATTGACAAAAAATGGGGTGTGGTGATGGGAAAAAAACTTCTGATGACGTCATTTTTAATATACAAAATTTAATAAATATAGACGATAGAAGTTTAATACTATGAGTCTAAGTGACAAACTATGAGAAATATCAGGGTTAAAAATTATTTTATATTTCTTACTTGTTTAAAGTTAAATCTTTATTTCCATTCTCTGCTATTCACAGCAGGTGTCATAAAATTATTGTAATAGAGTGCCGTTACTATGAATATAATATTTCTTACATTCCGTGACTAAATAAAATAAATATATCTACTCATCTTGGGTTAGCAACCTTATAGCAAAAAGACTGCATAAAATAATATATGTCTGCCTGTCGCTCTATACGTAAAACTTAAATTATCTACGCTAATTTATCGCTTATTTATCTACGCGTTATCTTGCATAGATAAATAAGCGAACATTTTTAAATGTTTTGCCGTACCATATTTTAAGTGAAAGATTATATTATTTAAAACGCATTTATAAATAAATAATAAGAATATTATACTTAAGATGCGTTCAAATATAAATAACAGGTGTGGTTTAGATGAATTTAGAGTTATTAAATAATTATTTCTTCCAAATTAAGAACGTATTATATTAAAACTTATTGTCTGCTAAATAAATACGTCGCGCATATAAAAGAAAGGAATATGTGATCGATTGAATAAAAGAGAGAGTACGATTGTTTACATCGCTGGAAGGACGTATATAGTTTATAATAATATCTAGTGTAGTTTCCGTGTGTATGTGCGAGCACGTTAGTAATATAGATGACGGCATGAAGATGAAAGAGATAGAATGTATTCCCTGTATGACCATATGTAATATGAATGTTTAATATTATATTAAAATAGGAGATATATAAGCGAAATAAAACGCTAGTACATGCGCTGTGGTAGGGTCCACATATACCACACAAGTGGTGTGTGTTTTGTGACCCTGGTCTTCT
Source organism: Adranes taylori (assembly GCA_009867245.2). Lineage (NCBI taxonomy): Eukaryota > Metazoa > Arthropoda > Insecta > Coleoptera > Staphylinidae > Adranes > Adranes taylori. Next base: position 22,588 of record WYDF02000352.1, read on the forward strand.
ATAAAAGAGCGAATTTCTAAGCTTTTAAGAAATCCCCGGCCTTCCCGAGCCCGAAAGCAACAGTCAACAGCCGAACCAGCAGACACCGGTCTATACGTTTGGTAAGAGTAATTCTTATACCGCTTATTGCTATATCATTAAATATACCGTTCATAGCTACTGATTGCATCTATTTTGATTGATTTGTGTTTTCTCTGAACATTCCGTCAAGCTATTTCCTTTTCACTTAATGCACGCATTACTGACTTATGTACACAAGAGTTGGTATTGAGTGTGGGGTGACGATAGTGTCTATAAACACAAGGGTCCTATTGTGACTAATATTGTTTCCGTCGCTGTGTATAAATCCTATACCGTATAATATACTAATGTGTGTCAAACGCTAACCTATGTCCACAGCGGTTAGTTGTTGATACATCGGTGACAGTGGCACTTATGTTCACAGTGCTGTTGCTGACATCTGTAGTGATGTTCCTTTTCGTTATCTGTACTAACGTGTGTCAAAAGCTAACATATGTTTACAACGGTTAGTTGTTGGTACTTCGGTGAAGTGACACCTACGTACAGTGGTGTTGCAGTAACCGGTAGTGATTCCTTAATAGCTAGAGTACACCGAACACCCATTTTGGTTAGTTTTGGTGACTCATGTGACATTAACACTTAAGTTCACGAGAGTGTTATTGTAACTAGTAGCGACCTCTGAGAATATCTATCCTGTTAGTTACGTTATCCATATCGAGCATTAAAATTTATCCACCCATTCGTACTTGTGAAATATTTATAACCCGCCGTTAGTAGCAAATTCCGAGTGTTCCTACCTGTCACCCGTGATTGTGTATTGAAAGTTATCCACCCTCCCGTACTTGTGTATGATTTCTACCGTCGTTAGTAGCGAACTCCAGGTGTTCCTACCCTACCCGTTATCCATACGGTATATTGAGACATTGCCGCGATTCTGTGATAGTATATGTATATATATATATATATATATATATATATATATACATAGACTCACCTTTACCGTTTATTTGAGTATGATTCATTGATTGCTTGTATATGCTTCCAGTAATTGCATGCTTATCACGTTTTCTAGTCATATACGAGCACCGCTAAATTCATTTGCACCGGTTTTTGATTATTATTATTCCTTTTGCACCAACCATCGTATTAAAACTATTTCGGTCTTGTGTTTTATTTACTGTATATTATGATAACCGCCACAAAGGGTCAAATGATTGAAAGTTTATGTTTTGATTGATGACATTCTAATTTATATATTAATATTTCCTTTGTTTGTTTATATTAGAAGAACAATGCACAGTTTTGTTAAACCTTTAATGCTGCTTCACTTATTAGTGGATAAGTTTATTACAGCTTTCCCGCAAGAACGAGAACACATGGGTTACTTATCTACTGAGTTTATTTGAGCCCTCAGTCACCTACTGAGGACCGAAGGAAAATCACCATCAGTTTCCAGAGTGCGGTCTCACTTCAACTGACTCACTTCAACTGGCGCCCGAGTAACCTTTTTCTGAAGAACATTGGATACTTTAACTATTATTGAGATATTCGTTTGCGTCATTAACGCCAGCAAGGTGCGTTACACTATAATCATTTTGTCCAGGCTTATTTAATGAGTTACTTGGAAAATATTTTTAAAAAATCGCTTAATAATAAATGTTATTTCCTAGGTTTTGTTGTGTAGACTTTATTTGGACAAGAAGACTAATTTATTGGTATTAAAAAATTTCTTGAAAGAATTTTGATATAAATTTTGTAACAAAATAGATATGGAACTGTATATCTATAACTTGTTTAATAGTATAATAGCCAATACAATTTGCCCCGAAAGGTACGTTAAAAAAATTTCATAAATAATAAAAAATCAGTCTTTATGAAAAATCTGCAGTCTTTATGAAAAATGTAACTATAACAGCCTTAGTCCCGCGCGCAATTGCCATATTATACCCGCTTCTAGCTAACGAGCGAAGAATACTTTAAACATACCTGTAACTCTGTCGGAATTTTAATCGGATCAACATCAAACTTTTACGAAATATTCACAAAATGTTGTAACGAAAAGTTCAAAACCCAAAATTAGTTTTTTTTAATTTATAAGTAGGCATGACCCCATAAATCGTATAATAAATAGTACTTACGTCGTCAAGATTTAATTGATTCTTCACTTTATTTGATTCAAATAAATTAAACAATAGTGTGAAATATAAAATAAACTAAAAAATTAAAATAATATTTATATTTAAATATTTAAATAAAAAAAGCTTAAAAAACCATAACACAAAATTTATTTGTCAGTAATTTGCAGTAACATTCATTACTCCATGTACAATTAACGCATGCTGTTGTAGCGATGATTTTTGTGTAAATCCACGGTTACAAAACGTACAAATAAAACGTCGCATACGATCACATTCGTAATTCAAATGTCGATTAAGATTATATTTGTATTTATACGTTCTAAAACACCTAGGACAGGGCAATTTGTACACCGGTTTTTCTAAAATTTAAAAGAATTTAATTAGTAACTTAATAACGTATTAAAGGTAATATAGTAAATTGGCAAAAGAAAGCATTTGTGGAATCTAATAAGTGGATTTTGAACCCCGAAGTCATCAAACTTTTTAAAGACAACCTATGATTTTGATATTCTATATGATTCTCTTTAAAACGATACCAACGAAATAGGCTTAGCCTTAACAGTTCCTTAAATATAACTTATAATAAATGCTATTGTCAGTGGCAGATTCAGATTTTAATTTTGGTAACGACTCAAATTGATAGGATTGAGCCGATAGCTATTATCTCCGTCACCATTGTGCTAATTAACTATTATCCCAATCACCTACTCAGCCACTTGAAGGTTAAGTTGATTGAATATTAAAATACGATAATCAATAACAAATGAACCAACCTCTACTCTATGTAGTATATAGTACCAATACTGATTTCGGGTATTTGAAACATGTGGTGTCCCACTGTCCACGAGTTTTTATGTACTATTTGCGACGTAAATGCTTGCGAGTGCCAATAGATTTCGATATAGTGACTATCTAAAATATTTTTGCTCTAACTCCAGTTTTTATTTAATTTTACACCTTACCACCTCAATAACAATTTGCATGCTCTATCAATTTCTTATGGTATAATCTGTCACTTCCTCTATTGAGGAATGTCTGATTTACCACTGTAATGTCGAGGCTAGGTCCTGGTTCGTTGTGCATACAATGTAAATAAGCTTATAGCATGTCCTGGATTAAGCCACCGTCCCTTGATGGATAGAGCGTCAAAGATCCTTAAACACACAAATTAAAACAACCACCATTTATTTCACAATAGAATATTGAAAATCTACCAATAACAATTTAATATATTGTCACCTTGAAAATGTTGACATGGAATTGAGTTAGTGTAAAGACACAGCTCAACGATCAACGAAACTTGACTGGATTTACCATCCACCTTTAACAAAATACCGATAGCTATATGCGAGACAAAAAAATTAGCCATAACCCTCGAGAAAAATTTACACAAACGAGCGAAACAATAAACCGCTAGTAGTATTCAAACAAAAATGAATGAATGTAAGACACTTACCTTCACGTCGGGTGTTGTCTTAGTTCACTTCTTCTGCTAGAACTAAGGAAATATGTGTGAGTATAAGGACTGGGTTCCTTCTTGCAGAGCCGGTCGCAAACTACCACGAATTAATTCTTTATCAAACTGAATCAATGTACAAGTATTGAATAACGCGACTTTAGCGCAATGGCATAGTTTCTCAATATTATTACGTGCTAGAAATTGTTAGCGATCTATCTTAACAGACCAATAGACTAGGTCAATTCTAGTCTATTGGTCTATCATTCTTTATTTGCTTCCGCTGGCAAGAAAATGCTTAAGGTTATAAATGCGCCCCAAAGCGATATATGTATAAACATAAACACACAAGGTTAAATAGAAAAAGGAACTAAACTAGTTTTGGTACAAAATTATATTACACAGGGGGTGGACGATAAATTTAGACTATACTATTCCATGCAATACAAACATACCGTCCAGCAAAAATTTCAATGAATTTTTCCTAGTCAAATAATCTACAAACTAAAGGTTTATTGGCTAGGGAGTAGACACAGTTATTTTGAAAGGGTGCTGCATTTGTTCAGTGGCAGTGCGGATAGTAACAACACGGGAAAGTCCATTCGCGCCAGGATGCAACCCCATCAACCAACCTAGTGGCCAATTAAGTGTCGATACTTAATCTTGTTTGATCAGAACTAAGTCCCAACTTTAAGAATTTTGAAATTGTAATCACCAGACGCATAATATTGCTGGAGGGTATGCAAATACTCCAGCCGCCAACGCTTCCAAAAATCTTGAAGCATTCGCTGGACTAATTGCCAGCGGTTTAGACGCTTTAAAGTCAGTAGTGCTAGGTCTTCATCTGGCTGACGGTTCTAACATGGGAAATGACCGGGATTCAAAGCATTAAGTTGTTGTGTTCCGAGCTGAGCGCACAAAATAGGCACGAATTTAATACAGCTTCAATTTGGCACAACAATATGGAAAACTCCTCATAAGTCAAAACCTATTTGCCAATAACTCGCATAAAATGGGATTTGACCGATATAGTGACGGCTACCCAAATTCCACCCATATGTGGAGCCGCGACGAGAGGCAAAGCGACATAGCGCTGCGATAAAAGCTTCTGAAGTCAGGTCTGTCAAATCCAAAATTGTTGAGTAGAAATTGTAAAGTATGCAACCCTGGATGTAAATTCCTTTGGTGGCACCCATTAATTCGGTGAATTAATTACTACCTAGAAAAAAAGCAGGATGCTTTCCTTCAAACGATAGTTCAGAGTTGGACAATCGACGACCCACCCTGAGAGTGCCAGTGCTGCCAAGAAAAGCTTTCAATCTTGCAAATAGTTTACTAAGTAAAGTACCCTTTGTGAGGTTATCAGTT